>APFE030978795.1:0-12086 GCA_000404065.3 Pinus taeda
ATTTTTTAAGAGTTATAGAATTATTTAAAAAAAAAAAAATTCTTTCAAAATAATACTTGTTAGGATAAAATAAAGATATAGATATTTAGATTGAAATTTTATGTTCGCTTATAATTTTAATAATGTTCATTTAAAAATAGCAAGATAATCTTTTAGATTTATTGGAAACTCTTTTTACCTCAATCTAATTTGTAAATTACATTTTTATATAATATTAAAAATACATTAAACTTTTACTATATTATATATGATGATTCATTTACGTTATAATTTTTACTAAATTATATATATATATATATATATATATATATATATATATTATTTAAACAATTATGAAATAAGAATAAAATCATAATAATAAATAACATTTTAGGATAATATGAAAATCTGTTTTTTTTGTGACTTTATTCATTATGCTAAAATAATAAATCTAGAACCTAAAGAAATTAATCCCGAGAACATAGATTTGGATCTATTTTCTTATCAAATATGTTGCAAATAAATACCAAGCTGAACATCCATGGTAACTTGTAGATCAAAAAATGCACCATTCCCTCCACTCTCTTTATCCATCTCTCACTCTCTCCTTGTCCCTCTCTCTCTTCCTTCTTGGCCTTTCTTCTCCCTCTGTAACCCACCCTCCCTCCATATATCTCTCCCACTTAGTTTTATTAGCATCTATATCTCTCCATTTCTCTTTCCCTATTAACATCGTCGTTATGCTTTATCTCTATTTTACTTGTTTTCTCAAGTTTTTTACTATATTTTAGGTGATTTATAGGATTATGTCTCCATATTTCCCCCTCCGCCCCTCTCACATTATTCCCCTCTGAAACTTATCTCTCTTTCAACATCCTCGTAATGATTTATCTCTATTTTAATTATTGTTCCTAGGGATTTCACTATATTTTAGGTTAGTTACATTATTTCCTCTCCCTCTTGCCCCTCCCTCCCTCTCTCTTTGTTCCCAATCAAAACCTCCTTCATTTTCTCCTACATGCCCTATGGCTCTCGCTCTCTCAGTGCCCCACAACCTCCTCACCAAAATCATTTCATCTCTGTCATGCCCTACCTCTCTCCCTCTCTCTCTTCCGCCTATAATCTCACTCACTATCCATCTCTTAGTCCAAAATTCCCTTTGTGTCTATCTCTCTCCCTTCTCATCTCACTCCCTCTCTATCTATTAGTCCCAAAATCTCTCTCTCTCTTCCCCTATTTGATCCTATCTTTCACTTCTAGCATACCTCTCTCATCTCACTCTATCACTCTGTATCATCCCCTATGTCTCTCAATCACTTACTCTCTATATCTCATTCCCAAACTCTCTCTCTCCCTCTCCCCCAATCATTCTATCTCTCTTTCTCTCCCTTCCCCAAGCATCTCACAATAGCTCCTTCTTTATGAAAAATTCCCAAAAAATGCTCTTATGATCCCTCACGCTTCTTTCCCTATTATGTCCCCTCCAGTATTCACCACAACCATCTATCACTCTCCTATCTTTAGCTCCCTCTCCATCCCTCTCTCTAGATATCCCACCACCACTCACCCATTATTTCTCCACTATCCTCTCTCTAGGCCTCTCTCCCTATCCCTCTCTTTCTCTATCCCTCTCCCTCTTCGTCTTTCCATCCCATACTCTCTAGCCCACTCTCTCTCTACCCATTACCCCCCCGATCTCTCTAAATTTCTAGTTTTCTCTCTTTTCTCCTCACACTTGAATTCTCTCAATATTTCCCTCACTCACTCTATCCCTATTTCTCCCTTCATCACTCTCACACCTCCGTCTCTTTCTCTCAATTACTGAATCATTCTCTTTTTCTCTCTCACCACACTATCTCACATACTTGTTGAGCTTCTCTTTCTCCCCATATTTCTTTGTCGTTTATCTCTTGTCTCCTTTGTCCCTCACTTACACTTTATCTCTCTCTATATACCCCTCTCTCTCTCTCTCTCTCTCTCTCTCTCTACCCATCCCCTCCACTCTTTCTCTTATTTCCTCTCCCTCTACATCACTCTCTTCTCCACGCAACTTCCATCCATCTCTACCTCTCTCCCTCTCTATCTCTCTCTTTCATGCAAATCAAAATTTACACTAAGTTACACAAGTACAAACCCAACCGAGTTTCTAATTCCTAAATGTATTTACAATTTAAAAAATTCTATGATGCCTATATATATATATAATTCTATGAATATAATTTTAAAAAACAAATTATAATAATTATAAATTAGGTAACTAATATTCTCAAACATGTATATATTTAGCTCACTTGACTGAAATCACAAAATTCTTGTTAGATTCCTGTGTATCACCAACTTAGTTTTAAAAAAAAATACAATTGTGACTTATCTAAATCAATATACACACCTAAATATTCCATCCAATCTTCTAATGACAACATTAAGTTTATTTCTTGCCTATATGTTGGGACTCCAATCAAAATTGTGTCATCAAAAAATTGTTTGTGAGAGATATAAGGTCTCCTCCATATAAACACATGAATTCCATATTTCTTTGTGAATTAGATACCTTAAAGGTTCTACCAAGACCCTCGAGTATTAGGACAAAAAGGAATGGAGAAATGGGATATGCTTGCCTTATTCCTATAAAATAATTGAAAGTGGAGTAGTGAGTTCTATTGAGAATGATATAAAATAATCAAGTGGTGACCAAGGAGTTGAATTAGGTAGTCATGATTCATTGGAGAAGCCAAAAAATTTGAGTACGTGTTATAGGTATGACCATATTATATTGTGGAAATATTTTGAGATATCCACCTTAATGTGCATGCCAGATTTCCTATTTTTGTTTAAAGATTAAAAACATTTTAGAGTTACAATAATTCCATTACAAATTTGTTTGATCTATGACATACCCAGTTTTCTTTGTCAAGATGATTTCTAGAAATGGGGGCTTTAACTAATTTGTAATTACCTTAGAGATGAATTTATACCTTATGTTACATAATGAAATCAACCTAAACCCATCTAGATCACGAGCCCTATCAAATTTGGGAGATGATGTAAGAAGAATGGTGTTCACCATAGGGAATAGAGGTCTAGTACTTTTAAATTCCTTCACTAGAGGATAAATTTCATTTCCTAAAAAATACCAACAAGCCAAAAATAAATGAGTAGTAAATTCATTAGGTTTAGTGGCCTCCTTTTGAGGAATAAAGGGTATCTCCATCATTAGTCTCGTATTGTGGTACTATTTCACTAAAGAGGGGATATTTTTTGTGATATCTTGGATTGCTTGCAATCTATTAGAGTTAGTTCTTTCAAAACTAACTTCTATAAGCACATGAATTTGTCCTATAGATCCTTGTGATTTGTGATATTTTCTCCTTATTTCATCATTGAGAGAGAATATTTCTTGTGGTTCGTATGCTTCATCATGGTTTTCTCGAATGATTTTTTGGTTTTTCCCTTTTCTTTAGCAAGTTAATTATAAACTTTTACTTCCATAGGATTTCCTCTTATTTCATAAATTCTTCTATATAAGTGAGGTGATATCCCTTTTGTACATCATGCTCCTTTCTTACACCTTCTACGCTTATTTGTTGTTGCATTTATTCAATTTATTTGGGTTTAAAGATATTTCCGAGCTCTTGAAGTTTCTAGTCTCTTAAGTTTCTATTGAAATTTATCCATGCATGATACTCATTATACTTTTGTTACTTCCCACCAAGAGTTTTATTTACCGAGGAAGGATGGATCCCGAATCCATAGACTTTCAAACCTCAAAGGCCTATTTCCAGGTTTGACATTGAGATCCTCATTAAGAAATAGTAGTTAATAATCAAAACATGTAAGAGGGAGGAACAAAGCCTCCGAAAAAAAAAAAAAATCCTTCTCTACAAGGAGTTATGATATTATAATCGTATCAAAATGAGAGGTTATTTTATGCTTACATCCTTACCTATTGTTGTAGGTGTAGACTCCATTAGAAATCTTCGTTTATGCAACACCAAACTATATAATTAGATTCATGAACTAATGAGAATCCAATTCTATACACCAAATGCCTCTATTTTCTTCATTCAATTATTCGAACATATTAATGTCAATTCCTACTATAAATATTTCATCTTACCACAATGCTTTGATATTGCCTAGATTATGTAGAAATATCCCATTTGTCGCTACCATATTTCAAGTGTAGATAGTCATATTACATCCCTTTTCAATGGATCCTACATAGAGAAATTTCCCTAATATTATTATAGGAGCTACCAGCTAATCTATAATCTCTACCTCATTTGAATTACATAGAATCACTAACCGTGTTGCTTGTCCTATTGAATACAATACTATAGTTTTACAAGCATTTCAATAGTAAAAGGCTATTGATTGTATCTTTTTACCTGAACACTTTTTTTCTTCTGACATGGCCATTGTAGGGATATCCATACTAATTTTATGTTTGAGAAGAATTCAATTTCAATGGTAATTGAAGCAATGCACATTCCATAAAATTTTCATTCCAAAATTTGACTAATTATTCTCATATAATTTTAATAAAAAAAGTTATGAACTTAACGACAACTGTATGAAGTTTTCTTTTTTTTAGAGGTTGGAAAAATCATCTAATTTGAAAATTGTTGATACAACAACAACCAATTTTTTAACATAATTTTGTCACTTTATACTTTATTATATATTAACTATGGACATTGCTCTTTTAAATATTAATGATTTTCAAGCAAACTTTGAAAAGTATTGATGACCCCATTTTTTTGGAGGGGTTTATTTTTGACACTTTAATTTTTGTTATGTTTTTAGCATGGATAATTATTTTTTCAAATATTGGTTATGTAACAATTTTTTAAGTCTTCTTCTTATTCTTCCTTGAGATGTTAATTTTTTAAGTATTTTTCACGTTTATTGTTTTTATTTTTATTTTCAATTTTTTTGTAAAGAAATTTTAATTTTTTTCTTTTGCAAAGTTAAAAAGAGTCGATATTCTAAATCTCAGATTTTCATATTTGTGTGTCATTAACATCAAATAATTATCAATAAAAAAGAAATAATCTTAAACATTTGAAAAAAAAATACAGAATTTGAAAATAGATATAATAAAAAACCACATTTTGGAAATTTGTTTGCTAAAAATGGCATCTCAAATAAATGGAATTTATGGGAAATTTTGAAAAAAAAGGACTTAAAAAGTAGCATATTTAAGAATTTATGGAAAAACCTAATAATTTTCAAAGTTTGTTTTTTCAAAAAATAATGATTCGGATAAAAAATACAGTGAAAATTACCTAAATAAATATTAAAGATATAAAAAGGAAATTAAACACTTATTCTTATCACAAAATATCAAAGTGAGAACATTACAAGTATAACTAACAAACAATTATGAAAATTCACCTTAATTTTCAAGAATAACATAAATTTAATCAACAATATCATATAATTCATGTTCATCATCTTCTAGAAATTCATTATTGTCTTCTTCCATTGACTTTCTTGCTTCAGTTTGGCCATTTTCCTCTCCTATTACACTTTTTGATGACTTTTTCTCTCCAAAATTATACCTTGCAAATTATTACATCTAACAATGGTTGAGGTTCCTTTTCCTTTTTTGCCACAAGTGAAGAATACCTTTTCCTCAATCCAACTTGCATTGCATCTCGAAGAAATTTAATAGGATTAATTCCTTGTTGGATAAATAATTATCGTAAAGTACAAAATAAATAATTAAGTAAATTATTATAAACACATAAAAAAGAAAAAAGAAAATATTGATGTTGTTAATTTTTTATAGGCCTACATTGTTCTTTTCTTTAACAATTTCATTTCATCATTAATACATTAAGTTCACCATATATCGATCATTACATTATTCATATCTACACCATTATCCATTTCCATATGAAATTATATATAAAGAACATCATAATCATCATCAATGCAATGGAACATAAAAGAACAATGGAAGAAAAACATGCAGAGATATAGAGACACCTGGATTGGTCTGAGTCCAGGGAAAATTCTACTATATGGAAAACCCTTGCAAATAATATTCTTCTTCGATCGTCATCAAATCAATCAATTTTGGAGTATCTCATCAAGTGGAAGAACTTATCCAATGAAGATTAGACATGGAAGGATGAAAATTTTATACAGAAGCATCCAAAACTACTCAAGCGTTGAGGACAATGCTTTTAAGAAGGAGAGGGGCATGTAAGGCCCCTATATTATTAGTGATTCCAACATTACTATTGTCATTGTATCCCTTATTGTTATTATTGTTCCCCTATTATCCCCATATTGTTATTAGTATGCCCCATAGAAACCCACTATTGTTATTTTTGTGCCCTTATGTTATTACTGTTATGTCGGCTTGATTACACTATGACCCCTTAGACTCCTATATATAGAATAGAGGTTTAGTCATTTGTATCATCCAAGAATTGTTCATTTGTGTAATGTAAAGGAGGTTGTCCCCTCAAAGAGGATGAATTCTAAGGCATTTGTCTATTTTCTATCTTTTTGTGAGCTCGTTTCCTAAGAATCTACAATTTTTTGCCAACAATATTGTAGGCTATCAAGGTGTCTCACCAAGCTCTCCTGTATGCATCAAAGGTTCCACTACAAGCTATAATAAAACCAAAAATATCACAGTTGGAACCTTTTCACTCATAAAAAAAGTCGTCAACAAGATTTGTTTAAACTTGCATGACACAAGCTCCGTTAGCATTAAGTGCTCTAGCTATTTTCTAAGGTTTCATCTCACAAGCCTTACGTCATGCAACATGTTAATTGTTGTGTTGAGATACTTCTATTAATTTTATCTCACACAAACCCTAGTTCCCAATAATTCACCAAAGCTTTGACCCTTGCATTACAAAAAAAGGGCTACAATATGATTACATCAAGAAGATATGGATGATCTAGTGACTAAGTTGTGAGAATGAGGATGCTCTCCCCTTTTTATAAGATAGGTCAATTAGTAAAATAATATAAAATGGATCAAGTGGACAAAATCCTAATATAAGTTATCAGGGTATATCCACATCACGGTAGTTTACTAAAGATGTACAAGTGTCATGTGGTGATTGAAGGCCACCTCCAATGTGGCATGGTATTTAAGATAAGGATACACAATTCAAGCACTCCTCGTGACATGGTTTTGTGCACTCTAAAAGAGGATTCAAGCTTTAATTCTCCTCAACATGTCCTAATTCAAAACAAACTCCAAGTATTGCGCACTCGAAGCAAGAATCACTCAATACAACTAGGCAACATCTTAGACTATGACATCTTCTTGTAGTTGTCCTAGGGAGGAGTGCCTTTACTCCTAGTGCATGTTACGATGATCCATACTTATGCGGGAACACAACATAATAGAAATATAAATGTAAACACAAGGTTGAGGTAGAAATAAAAATTCTTTTCATTAATATCAAAGAATTCAAATATGCTTGCATAAAAAATGGAAATAAACTAGCTCGGGAAATGGTAGGATATCTCTAAGAACAGATGTGGGGGATACATGCCTATAAACTATGTTACAATGAGGCTTGAAGACCTATTTATTATTGAGAAACAATGGAGAACCCTAAAAATCCAAAAACCTAACCCCAAGAGATGAAGCACCAAAACAATGGGGTTGATTGGGGTAAATTGGTACATCAAATTTCCGGGGTCGTAACTTTGGCATCTGATCTTCGTTTGGCCATCATAATACCTCATTTCAAAGATATTTAATATGAGACCAAAAATGAATCGGTAAGCCTATTCAGGAGCTACTTGACCTTTTTGTTTTCCATAAAAATGTTGTTTAGGGCCCCGAAACGGCTCCAAAAGTTTAGGACCCAAAAAACTACCAAAAATTGTAAATTGTGCTACAGTTAAGGAAACCAAAAAACTAAAAGAGAAAGTGTTGGAATCCAAGTGGAATAGGAAAGTGGCCACTAATATCCACCTCGATCATCAACCATGCTAAATATAGTAAACTATGGTAGACAATGGTTGACCATGGTAACCTTAGATAACTATGGTCAATCATAGTAAACCACAGTGATCACCATGGTTAAGGTATCGCTAAAAATGTATGATTATTGTTAAACATATCCAACTATTTTTTTACTATGGTTAATGATTTTTTGACTCAAACTGAACATGGTTGACTATGGTTATTTATGTTCACCTCTGAAGGCTCAACTATGTTTAACTATGTCATCAAGCTGAATATTGCTAAATATGATTAACATAGGGTTGACCAAGTTTGATCATGGTCAATTATTTAAACATTGCCTATCAAGTTTTGACTACATTTATCTAATTTGGTTGACTATGTTGAACTATTAATATTAATCAATAATAGTATGCAATTATATTTTACTAAAGTTGAAGAGTGTTGATTGTCAAACATATTCAGACATAGTTTGGCAATGGTTGAACGTGGTTTGATCATGATTGACTATTAATATTAGTATTAAAACATATTAATTATATTATATTAAAACCAAACCTAATTTTTTTATAAAAACTACCCACTTACATATTAAAACTTTGAAAACATAAAAAATATCATGAAATTAAAATTGTCTAATATAGTAAGTCTTTTACTAAATACAAAACCATTATGGTTTATCATGATTTACATTATTTGATAATCTCATATCACACTAAAGAATTAAAACCTTCATTTTCATATTATTCTAAAATCATTTCGTATCTGTCATATTATATTATACTAAAAAATGTAATTTTATATTTAAATGTTAAAACTTGTCATTTAAAACATGTCATCAAATGAAAAGTTAAGTGCTATAGTTATGCCTCCAAAGCTCCGAGAATGGTTCTAGAATATATCTATAATATATGTACATAGTAATCATTTTAGGATGGGTTAAAACTATGGTTGTAAAAGTTATACACACACACACACGGTTTTATATGTGTTATTTATATTACTTATATTAAGGATTTAACGCAATAATATTAATAAATAATCAATAGTATTGATATTCATAAATTATGGTTTTATATTAGTTAACAATCAAACTATTAATACTTTATGTGTCTTAATACACTAATAAATGATTAATTACAACCTACTATAATTGTTAGTGTTTAATAAGATTGAAAATGAGAAATTATAATTAATTAAAGTTAACTATTAATGATTATGTTAGTCACATTAACAATTTGAGCTAGTTAACAGAATGATTGGTTTTGGAGTGTGAGCAACATCAATGGCTAGAGGTATGATTTCTTGGGTGTTAAAGTTTTCGAATTATTTTAAGTGTTTATTCTGCATTATAGAATTGATATTTAGCTATCAGTTGGTATCCGAGCATTTTTTATCTCTACCTTGGTGTTTATAGACATGCTCTGTTTGGCTAAATACCATATTTTGAGAATTTTTTGAATTAAGGCATTTAACTGGAAATATGTCTAATTTTGCTCAATTTTTATGCCTATAATATTTATTTGGTTTAATTATATGCAATTTAGATAATTGGATAATTACTGTGCAAATTTATAGCTATGCTCATATTTAATTTGCAGAAATTGATTATTTCTACTCTAATTAATACATTCTATTTTGGATGAGTATATGAGACCCATTGTTGAATGATTATGCATGAATATTATAGTTTTATTTATGCAATTTATAATTATTCTCATATCAAGTTAAATTTTGTGCATAAAAGAAATAATGTCTAGTGATCCATATAATTTTTAATTGATTAGAGAATAGCCACATCATCTCTAATTAAAAAATATTATTATTATGATATGGATTGTCACATAAAGAATATTTAGACATTAATTGTATTAAGTATACTAAATAAATAATTTTTATCCCACATGATTTTTTATTATATTTATATAATTAATTAGATAAATATTCATAACTTACCCACATGAATTATGAAATAATAGTTTTATCATAAAGTCAAATCTAAGATAGAATTATATCAAATTATAATCATAATATACCCTTTAAATATGAATTAAGTGAAAATTTGTAAATAATATCATAAAGAATAATAATATGCTGAATTGAAATTTAGCCCACAGGCAATTTTTATGTCATTGATTACAATTTAAGGGCATTGTTTACATTGGTAAAGCATGAAATGTTATTTTTAGGCCTCACTTTTAACATAAGGATGTGATTTTTAATTTGATACAGTTGTACAACTTACAAATTTCTCTGATATTTGTTGTGATATCCTTGAACTTGAGGCAGATAACTTTAAGTTCTGGAAGGAGAGAGTTCTCCTTCGTTTGGGGTGGATGGACATAGACTATGCTATTAGGAAAGATGAACCACCGACACTCACTAATACCAGCACTGCAGTGGACATCATGCCTCATGAACGATGGGAGTGATGTAATCGCCTAAGAATGATGTTCATTAAGACTAAGATTTCGGCTAGTATTTGTGGTTCCATTGATTAGCACAAAAAAGTATGAAACTTGCTGAAAGCCATTGATGATCAGTTCGTCACATCAGAGAAGGCACTAGAAAGCACCCTAATAATGAATTTCTCATCCCTAAGGCTCACTAGTGCGAAAGGTGTACGCGAGCACATCATGCAAATGAGGGACACTATGGCTCAATTGAAGAAACTTGAGGTTGAAATTTCAGAGTCCTTCCTGGTGCACTACATTCTGAACACCCTTCCACACCAATACGGACCCTTCAAAATCTCATACAACACACATAAAGATAAATGGTCAATTAATTAACTCATGACCATGTGTGTTCAAGAGGAAGGGAGGCTCGTGATGGAACTAGCAGAAAGTGCAATGCTAGTAACGCGTGGAAAGGGAGAATCTCAAGCCAATTAGAAAGGGAAAGGTAAAGTACCTCCCCAAGCCAATATCAAGAAGGATTCCAAGTGTTTCTTGTATCAAAAAAGAGGGACACATGAAGAAGGAATACGCCAAATTTTAGAAATGGCTTGCAAACAAAGGTAATTCAATCTCGTTTGTTTGTTATGAATCTAATATGGTTAATGTCAATATTAACACCTAGTGGATTGATTCTGGATCAACAATTCACATTTTGAATTCCTTGCAGGGTTTGAAAAACCTAAGGAAGCCAGTGGGAATTGAGCAAAGCATCTTATCAGGAAACAAGGTAGACTCGCATGTGGAAGCTATAGGAACATGCTTTTTAACTTTAACTAGTGGTTTTGTTTTAGAATTAGAAAAGACCATTTATGTTCCAAGTTTTTATAGAAACTTGATTTCACTTTCAAGACTTGTACATTTTGGATATTCTTTCAACTTTTTAGAAATACCTTTCAGTTTATTTTATAAATATGATTGTGTTGGGAATGGTATTTTGTCTAATGGTCTCTACTGTATTAATTTACAAAACAATGTCACTTATGGTTCAAAGCATGTTCACACTAGCACTAAAACATGTGTTATTAATGAAGATTCCTCTAAATTATGGCACTGGAGATTAGGTCATATCTCCGTAGAAAGAATTAAAATATTAATAAGTGAAGGGGTACTTAATACCGTGAATTTTACTGATTTTGAGACTTGTATGGACTGCATAAAGGGAAAGCAGACCAACAAGTCAAAGAAAGGTGCCAATAGGAGTTCGAACATATTAGAGATCATACATACTGATATATGTAGTCCAGACATGGAATCACATGGTCAGAGATACCTCCTCCCTTTTATAGATGATTACTCACGATATATGTATCTCTACATGCTTCATAAAAGGAATGAAGCATTAGATGCCTTTAATATCTTTAAGGCTAAATTAGAGAAACAATGCGGCAAGTAAATTAAGATCATGAGATCAGATAGAGGTGGAGAATATTATAGTAGATACATAGAATATGGACAAGCACGTGGGCCATTTGCAAAATTTCTTCAAGAGCATGGAATTGTTGCCCAATACACCATGCTTGGTTCATCCGACTAGAATGGTGTAGCAGAAAGAAGAAATCGAACATTATTGGACATGGTGCAGAGTATGCTTGGAAGCTCCAATCTTCCTAAATCCTTATGGACTGAAGCATTTAAGATGACAATGTATATATTAATTCGATTTCTAACCAAGGTTGTTCCTAAAAGACCATTTGAATTAT
>APFE030978804.1:3322-25532 GCA_000404065.3 Pinus taeda
TGGTCCCATTATCCCCAGTCGGAGCCACTATCCCAAACGGAAAAGGAGCTGTACTAAGGTCTGGACCGGGTGGTTTCCTCAATGTTGCTGCAGCGATTTTCGAGGCATCAACAGCTACCAAATTAACATTGGTGATCAATCGCATATTTTATCCATCTTTTCTCTATTTTAAATACTGATCCTTTCAAGGCTAGAGAAGAATCTAGGGATTGGTGCAAATTTCTAGGGAAGGAGGATGTTGGTGGTTGGAAAGCCTAAGCATCAAGCTGGTAGGGTTTACCACAAAACTTATAAATTTGGTGGAAATCCACTTCAATTTCATCCATAAATTCTCTTTCCCTAGGCATTTTTCTTAATATGAAACCCTATTTTTTCTTCCCTAAACTTAAGGACTTTATTGAAGGTTTCATGAGATTTGGATTAGCTAACATTCATTTTAAGAAACCTTTCATCCTTATCCTAACCTTGAGTTATTCCAACTCTCATCAAAACAATCAAGCCCTGGTATTGTGCCTTCATTTCTAGGTATCTTCATAGAAAGTGAATTATTTCCTTATGAAGCCTTGAACCAAAATTGTGTCTTTCTTGAAGACCTCCAAGTGATATCATTTAATACTTCAACCCTATAGTACCTATTATAAGTGATCTCTTTCCTACCGGGACTCCTCCCATCTATGAAAGTCCATAAAGAGCATGGGGTTTTCGCTGTGGTGATAGTGGGCCATGTTGATTTTTACATGTTCTATACTAATAATTATTTTTTATGATTTAATTCATTTTTTATTCCTAATCATTACTTCACCATTCAATAATTACACATAAGAAATCAACCATATAATACTTAAGATAGAAGGATCATAAAGAGACAACCACAAAAGGAACACAAGTAATTTACCTTGGGAATTTACCCTCATGAGGAAAAACCCAATAACCATTTCAATAAAGAATTCTTCAATTCAACATAGACACATCTAAGTCAACAACTAGGATAAACCTATTCCATTTCATTGGAAAATCAAGGAAACTGTAGATGAAGGGTTATTTTCCTTACTTGATAATTACTTGTGATATTTGTTGGATCTTTATTATTTAGTTTTACTTCTACATCAAGCAGTTACAAAAACATGAATATCACAAATACACAAACAACATAAGATATAGGCTCCAATCCATGACAAAACTCCACAACTAGGGAAAACCTAAACAATCCTCTTCTTATAGAATTAGATCAAATAATACCTCCAAGACCCAAATACCAAATCCAAGACATCCTAAACATCCATGTCATCCCTTCAAAAGTATTTCGCAATCAAGTCAAATATCTCCAAATCAAATATGGCCAAACTCCATAAATCTCATTCCTCTTCCTTAGGTCTACAATTTGGCCTACAATCTTCACTCCTGCAATAGCTGCAGTAACCCTAGGAGCTTCACACATGTGAGAAAAAATGATCAAAAACATTAGATTTTCTTCTTCTTCTTGACTTAGTCCTCCTTCCTTATCCTTAACTCTTATTTCTTTTTATCTTGGTGTAGAGATCGAATGCTTGATTGTATGTCCCAATAATTCAAAGTCTTCTTTCGATATATACCCTTTTTAAGGGGTTGAATAGGACTCTCCTAGGTTGAATTTCTCTGGCAAGGCTGATTTGGTCTTGGAAGATAAAATTGACTTTCTAGACTCAAAAATATTTTTTCTTTCTTGTTAAAAATTTCCCAAATGGGTCTTATACATATGGGAAAGATTCTTTTACCTCAATTAACCCTAGGAGCATGAAGAATATGCTTGACCTAGACTTAAGCATGAAATCCATGCTTAAATAAAATTATTATTTTTATTTTACAGGGAATTTGATAAAAGTACAAAGATAAATATGAATATTGAACCTAGTTACTTTTCCAACACATCCTCTTGGTCAATTCAAAGAGCCCATGTTCTGGTCTATCCTTCTTCTTCACTCAGAATTCTTCCTCAGAAGACATATTTTTGCTACCTCATGTCATATACTTGCTGCCTCAAAAGACATATCTTTGCTGCCACGAAGACCTTAAATTCGTTGCCTCATAATTGGCCCTTAGAATAGGTCGAACCATAGAGAAGAAGAGACCCAAGTTGATGAATGTGAATTTCCTTTTGGATGGAGAAAAGTCACCCCTATTACAAATATTTGATGGATAAAAGGGTGTGTATTTAGTTGGAGCCAACTTGAATTCTTGATGAGTCTGACTTGAATTGGAGGAGCCTGATTTTACATTTTGGAGCCAAAAACTTTAATTTCAAAAATTCCAAATTTCTTTCTCTTGAAATTCCAAATGGGAACTGACACAATAATTTTTATTTTGGCTCTAATCATTTAAAATATGCTCGAAAAATTCATTGTGACTCAAACATAAATTATGAATACCGACCATAATTACAAAAATAAACACTCCCTCATAACTAGGGGGTATTCATAATGGCTATCTAGATGTCCTCTTGTTGAAAAGTTTTTTCTATGAAAAGGTTATAACAAATCCAGGTACCATAATCAGGTCAACAATTATGACACATGGTACATAATATTAAGATAAGCATCATCATCAATATCAAAATCACTAGCATCAACCACATTTCCATAACAATACTTGTGACATATGGCACATCTGCATCGTTTAATATTCACCAATAGGCCTTAACAAACAAGTTCACTTGAGACAGAGATCAGAGCATGATGCCAAAACAAGCTCACTCAAGAAAGAGATCAAAGCACAAGTTTGTATGCTACAACCTCTAGTACCATTCTCCCTAATTCATGCCAAGGTGACATAGGGAAAACATCCCTAATCAGGTCACTATATAATGACACAGGGAGAATGATTGTCCTCTGCTAGACCATCTTCCTATACAGGTCAAAGTGACATGGGGATTACATCCCTAATAAAGTCACTATACAATGAGATAAGAAAATTTCTATCCATTGGACCATTCTTTCTAATTCGGGTCAAAGTGACACAGGGACTACAACCCTAATTAGGTCACTATCCAATGACATAGGAAGAATTTCAATCCATGATGTTATCCAACACGTCAAACCATTCTCCCTAATTCCATAAAATGTACTTGAAAAGGGGATTACATCCCTAATTCCGATCAAAGTACATTACACAAGGAGAAACCACATCCATGATGCAATCATCACTCCCTCTCAATTTGAGAGGCATTTTCCACTAGCCCAAGCTTATCCTGAAAGTTAAAAAACTTCTCTCTAGAAATCGGCTTCATCAACATATCGGCTATCTTCTTATTAATGAACATATTATTGAGATTCATTGCTCCCATATAAACCATATTGATTATGATGGTCATCTCCTACTCTTGATCAAAACTTGCAAGTAACCTCTTAAGCTCCATTACTTGTCAACTTTCAAATAAGCGGCAATATACTTGGCCTCTACCATATTGCTTCATACTCATCAAAGAAATTATAACAGAGCCCAAACTGAAGCAATATCTTGATGAAATTTGTGCAACTTCACATGATCCATCATCAAAGATGTTTTTCAAGTCACCTTGACTGGGTAATCTCTCTCACACTGACAGTTCATTGTCCAGGAATTTGGCATCGAGTCTGATATCAACAATAGGGCATGCTAACTGCTCCCTTTGGAAGCAATTGCTTCTCCACAACTACTCCTTCTAACACATGAATCCTTCTTCTTTCATCAGATAAAAACTATATATGATCATCCTTGATCCATTCAGCTGAGCCCAAGTTATAAATTCTTCTTCGATCATGAGACTTCTTTTCATGTTCTTCAAAAGCTTGAGATAGTTCTTACAACAGAGGTAAACATCTTGTCATGATTCTCTCCCACTTGTTGGAAGATACTTCTCAAATATTACTTCCATGATTCCATATGTTTCATGATAAATCAAGATTTTTCTTAAGCATTGTTGGGTGATTTAATTGTGAGTTAAATCCCTGTCATTAAATTGTCAACCCAAGGTTCGTGAATTGATGAGGTATACGTGCAATATATGTACCAGGTGATTATTTCTTAGAATAAATTAATCTAATGCAAGAAACATGAAACTAATTTCAAAGAAAATTAAATCAATCCAATCCAATCCAAGCATAAGGAAATTGAATCAATCTTAACAAAACAATATGGATCAAAATAACATGAAAGAAACTAAACTAAACTTTCATAAATGAAACCACACTTTGTTAGGCCCCTATACTACTAGGGTAACCCCTTATTGTTATTAGTAAAACCCCCTTATTATGTTTATGTACCAATGTAGTGCCCATATTGTTACTATTGTGCCCCATAAAAGCCCATTATTGTTATTATTGTGCCCTTCCATTATTATTGTTATGTCGACTCTGATTATATTATGACCCCTTAGACTCCTATATATAGAAAGGACGTCTCTTCATTTGTATCATCCAAGAATTGTTCATTTGTGTAATCTAAAGGAGGTTTCCCACTCAAAGAGGTTGAATTATAGGGCGTTGATCTATCTTTTCTATCTTTTTGTGAGCTGGTTTCATAACATTTGGTGTCAGAGCTTTGGATTCTAGGGTTTCGTTGCTCCAAATAGGTCATCGTGGAATTTTCACTATAACTTTTTTTTTACGACGTTTCAGAAGCAAAAAAAAAACCCATTTGAGATGAAATCGCACTGAACCTTGTGTATGAATTGTAGAGCTTTTGGCACTATATTTGAGGAGATATGATCTGAGGAAGTTGGTCTTTTTGCAGACTCCTGAATTACATTCCAAACAAGTGACCTGGGGAAAATCGTCATAACTTTCTCTCTGAGCGTCAAATTTAAATTTCGTAAGAAGTCACAAAAAGATATGGACTTCAATTTCTTGTATATGTTTTGCAGAGCCAAAGGTCGAAACAGTGACACGTGGCACATCGTACAAGTTCACTCTACTGAACTAGTCTATAATCAGGTCACTATGGGATATTTGGCATAACTCTTCCTTAGAGAATCCATTTTGGATCAAACTAGTGGCATTAGAAAGAGGACACATAGGGCTACTGCAGGTCACAATTTCAAAACTAGAAGAACTAAAATTACAAAGTTATATTCATTTCAAGATAGAGCTCCTAAAATCAAGAAAAGGCGATATGAGGAAGTTTGATGGAAAGGATCTGGTAAATTGGATACTTCAGATGGAGCAATATTTTGATCTACATGGTGTACCATTATTACAAAAGGTATGTATTGCATCTTCATATTTATAACCAGATAAATTTTTATGGTATAAAGAGATTTGTTCTCGTAAACAACTTGTTACGTGGTCAATTTTCATGGAGGGAATGATAGCACATTATGAGGATACAAAGAGCAACACCTTCTTTAGAGAAACACCACAACAATTAAAAAGAGTAAAAGGGCTTGTTACATAGTGGAAAGTAAAATTATGGAAACAAGGAAGTCTACCCCTCACAACTATAAAGATGGAAGTGTTGTTTCGCCTAGCCTTCCACAACCTACAAGGGTTATACCACAACAATTGGAAGAAAAAAGAGAAAAAGGGCTTTGTTACAATTGTTATAGCAAATGCACTAAAGGTCATAATTGTGCTGAGAAGAAATTATTTTACATAGAATATGAAGAGGAGGAAGAAAAGGATCAAGAAACATCAAAAGAAGAGGATATACACCAGGACCCCACCCCAGAGAAAGAAGAAATGAATCATACTTTATCTTGTAAAGCATTGGCAAGAATTACCACTCCTCAAACTCTCAAGATAGAAGGACATATGAAGAAGAAAATGGTGCAAGAAGTGAAAGATCACATTGAGAAAGAAGAAATGAATCCAACCGTATCTTGTAATTCATTGATCAAAATTACCACTCCTAAAACTATTAAGATAGAAGGACATATCAAGAAGAAAAATGTTCAAGAAGTGAAAGATCACATCGAGCATCAGGAAATGAATCTGACCATATCTTGTAAGGGATTGGAAGAAATTACCACTCCCCAAACTCTAGAGATAGAAGGACATATCAAGAAGAAAAAGGTTCAAGCAGTGAAAGATCACGTCGAGCATCAACAACAAGTTCTCCAACTTTTAAAGGATAACACCACTTCGGTGCAAAATCAAACGAAACAACAGGTAGATCAACATCGTAGTGAAAAATGTTTTGATGTAGGTGATTGGGTATTTTTACTGCTACATCTCAAGCAAGCTATTTATGAGAAGGAAATGTTGGCAATACTACATGCACTTAAAAAAATGGCGACCTTACCGAATGGGAAGACTCTTCAAGGATGAGGATGTGGAAGCATTGTTTGTGCTATTTCTATTATCCAACCAGATTGGATAAATGAAGCAAGGGCTGAATGGAAGAAGGACAAAGAAGTATGGCCACTTATTCAAAAGTTGCAAAAGATCCCAATTCAAACAATATTGCCAGAAATTGAAGAGGGAGGAAAAATCATATTGGAACCTAGAGCAGTCACAGAAGAAACAAGAACTCGACAGCTAAGAAATCGATCAATTTCAGAGTATCTTATCAAGTGGAAGAACTTATCTGCTGAAGATTCCACATGGGAGGATGAGAATTTTATACAGAAGCATCTAGAACTACTCAAGCGTTGAGGAAACACTTTTTTTGAAGGAGAGGGGCATGTTGGGTCCCCATAATACTAGTGATTACCCCATTACTATTGTAGTTGTACCCCTTATTAATATTGTTGTGCCCCTATTATGCCCATATTGTTACTATTGTGCCCCATAGAAGCCCACTATTGTTATTATTGTGCCCTTACATTATTATTGTTATGTAGGCTCTGATTATATAATGACCCCTTAGACTCCTATATATAGAAAGGAGGTCTTTTCATTTGTATCATCCAAGAATTATTCATTTATGTAATGTAAAGGAGGTTGCCCCCTCAAAGAGGCTAAATTATAAGGCGTTGATCTATCTTTTCTATCTTTTCTTGAGCTGGTTTCATAACAATCTTCTTCTATTATTGTATCAAACTATTTGATCAATCTTGAAATTAGAACAACTATTCTAATCATCAAAAGCAACCTAAGTAACAAAGCAAGATTGAATCTAAACAACAAAAATTATTTCATGAATGCAAGAAAAACACATATAAATACAAAAAGGAGGTACTGGGCACTTGTGTTGGGCCCAAACCCAAGAGCTACAACCCCCTTAGAAAGGCCAGTGCTGGTTCAAGGCTGGATTCATCATCATTGATCAAAAAAATAATAGTCACATCACAAAACTGTCTACAGAAAGAGCTCGAAAATGAGCTGAATGTAGGGCTGCACTAAAGTGCGAAAATAGATTGTTCAATAGCTAACCTACTGAGGCCTGAGGTCTTCTTATTTATACAAGTGAGGACTCCCAACAGTCCTCCTAAACATTAGGATCTCAATTGCCTAAACTTGCAGATAACAGTAACTTCACTAGACCTATTCGATTACCCTTGTAATCGTCGATGTAGTGGCCTTTGAACTCCAAGATGTTGGTGGAGAACTCGAGGGAGGGGTCATCAATGCAGGAGACACCCTTCCTACAAGTCCTCAGCCTGGTTTCTTCAAGTTTTGGCTGTCAATATGCTCATAAATGCCTCGTCTTGGTCCAAAAATGTCCAAAAATATGCAATAAACACTCATTAGACTTTGTGGTAAAGTGACTATCTCCATTAACTCAATTAACATAAATATATTCAAAAACATGCATAAAACTACGGATAATAGTGGATTAAATGGAGACAATAGGCAGAATGAGCCCATATAGTTACCCATTTCTAGTGCTCATCAGAGAGAAATAAGCAGTAGAGCAGTGAGAAAAGCGAGTTAAGAAAGCTAGGAGCAGAGAACAGAGAGAGGAAGCTGAGCTGACCTGAAGGCAACATCGAGCCAGACAAAGCTAGAGAGAGTCAGAGAGTCTTTGTACTCCAGAAAAGGTTTGAGAGTTTCAAGAGAACTCCTCTGTATATGCCTGTCATGTATGAGTCACAGATTGGGCTCATACCACTGTAACCAGTAGAGGTCGAGTTTTAGTAAGGACAGTCTATGTAGTCCAAAGAATGGTGGGATCCAAGTACAATCCTACTGATTTATATCTGTTGAGTGAGACTCAAATTGAGCTCACTGTTGTAAAAACTCTACTTTGTAAACATAATAGAGAGGCCACCACTGAAGGCTGGACCAAGAAATGTAGTCGAGGAGTGTTAGGTGAAATCATTATTAAACCTGTTGTTTTTATATGCTTGCCTGTTATGTTTTCTCTAAATACTTTAGTGTCTATGTATTTCGCAATCCTATCAATCCGTTGCATAAAGTAACATAGGCACATCATGCACATGAGTCTGTAATACCTAAAATTCTTTATCTTGGATCAATTCCAAATCAAGTGGTATCAAAGCTCTAGGTTACTAAGGTTAGACAAGCTTGTGCTGGATTTTGTTGTTGAATACTAACTAGATCAAAGCTTAAATTAGGAGAAGAAGAGTTGGTTGAAGCTAACCCATAAATTGGAAGAGTCTGTCCTAAGAGGAAAATGTAAGAAGAAGGTCCGTTGGAATCAGACTCCCAGTTCATTGATTGTTTTATGACCATGAAAGCCATGGTTGAAGAAATGTATAGAGAATTTAAGAAAGGTACGGATGAAGATTCATCAAACTCCAAACAAGATAAAGTAGTAGAAGAATCTCTCCTCTATGACCACTCTAAAGACAAAGGGAAGAAGAAAAACTTCCCACACCTCCTAATAGCCCTGAAAATAAAAAGAATACATCTTTGATTAAATTAGATGTTAAATTTGATTTGTTGATATATGATAGAGAGTTGAATGCAGAGAAGCTGGATAATTGGATTAGATAGATTGATGTATATTGCTGAGTGCAGAGCATCACTTACAAGAAAAGTAAGATTCAGCTGGCCAGCCTATGCCTTGGAGGCACCGCCTCGGTATTGTGGGAAGGTAGGACACAAGCTGACGTGAAGAAGCATGATAAAATTCTTTCTGTCTGGAGTGAATTTGTTTTTGCAATTAAAAAGAAATTCTATCCACTAGCCTATATGCAGAAAGCCATGATGAGCTAGCAAACTCTTCGCCAATTAAGAGGGGAAAGTGTACAAGGATACACTCAAGAATTTAGGAAAAGAACTTTGATTCTAGGAATTTCTTTAGACTCTCCTGAAACTCTATTGAAGTCTATAGGTGGCCTATACAACTATTTAAAGGACACCATTCTCATGTTTAATCCCACTAGGATAGATGAGGTATTTGTTAATGCTACCCATCTAGAGGCTAGAAGTAAGAATGTGAACCCAAAAGTTAGGGGATCATCAAAATCCACTGCAAGAAAGAATAAGAAAAAGAAAAAACAGAAATGGAAAGAGAGGAAGACAAATACTGCACAAAAGACCAAATCTTCATGCATTCACTGTAATAAGGATGGCCATGATGATGAAAACTGTGGGATTCTGCATCTGGAGCTAAAACCCAAGAAGTACGAGGGCAAAAAGAAGAAGATTGTTGCAGCTATTCAAAAAGATGTGGGGTCAGACTCAGGGGATGAAACAACTATCGTAACCATAGGTATAAAAGGTAAAAATTCTGAGGCATTTAGTAGTAATTCTTCACAATCTACTGAGAATGAAGAAAATGAGAGGAAAAGAGATGAGCTTTTTCATATTCAAGTTATTTCCAAGCATCAAAAGGTTGATACTTTGTTTTATAGTGGCTCACAAGTAAATTTAATTTCTGAAGCAATTGTAAAGAATTTGGGATTACTAACCACACCTCACAAGAAACCATATCCCTTAGGTTGGTTATGTGATAAAGCAAAGCTACAAGTGACTAGACAATGTAAACTTAAGTTTTCTTTTGGGTTAGCATTTGTAGATGAGGTTGAGTTAGATATAGTTCCTTTAGATATATGTGGAATCGTTTTAGGAAGTCCTTACTTGTATGATAGGAAAGTCATTTTCTATAGAGCTGAAAACAAGTATCAACTCATTATAGATGGAATTGAATATATTGTGAGAGCTCATAAACTCAAGAATAATTATACTCTCATAAACTTAGCGGAGATGAAAATAATTGTAAATTCATGTAAACAATTTTTATTGATAATTGTAAAGGAAAAGAAACCTGATAAAACCAATGTATTTGAGGGATGTAATGCTAAACAACAAGCTAATTTAGAAAATTTTGTTTCAGAATATGATATACTATTTCAAGAACCTGAAGGTTTGCCACCCAAAAAGGAAATAGTAGATGATATTAATTTGCAACAAGATACTCCATTGCCTAACCTCGGAATGTACAGGTTGTTTTCTTTAGAGAATGTAGAAATCAAGAAGCACGTACAGGAGCTGCTCGAGAAAGGGTTCATAAGACCTAGCACATCTCCATGTAGGTCCGCAATTGTCTTGGTGAGAAAGTAAGATGGTTCATGGAGAATATTCATTGATTACCGAGCACTAAATAATATAACGATAAAAATCATTATCCCGTTCCTCACATAGATGATCTACCAGATCAGTTGAAAGAAGTTGTTTATTTTTCCAAGCTGGACTTGCATAGTGGCTATCATTAGGTCAGAGTTGTAGAGCAAAATGCATGGAAGACTACTTTCAAAACAAAGCAAGTATTGTATGAGTGGTTGGTTATTCCTTTTGGCTTAACTAATGCTCCCGCTACTTTCATGAGAGTAATGAATGATGTATTCAGAACTTTTATTGATGATCTTGTCATTGTATATTTAGATGAAATTTTTATATTTAGTAAAACATAGGAATAACATTTGAATCATGTAAAGTAGACTATAGATGTTTTGAAAAGAGAAAATATTTACATTAATCTCTCAAAATGTGAATTTGGCAAAACATCTTTGAATTATTTGGGTCATATTGTAGGGGGTGGTGAATTGAAGATAGATCCCTTTAAGGCGGCAGTCATTGTGAACTAGCCTAAACCCAAATCTACTACAGAAGTTAGAAGATTCCTAGGAGTAGCACAATATTGGAGAAAGTTTATTTCTAACTTTTCCTTGATTGCAGCTCCGTTACATGCTTTAACAAGATTGAACAAGGTGTTTCAGTTGAGAGACAAACTGCAGAAAGCCTTCGAAACCTTGAAAGAAAAGATTAGTATAGCACCAGTACTAGCATTGCCCAATCTTAAAAGACCATTTGAGATTGAAACAGATGTCAGTGACTATGTAATGGCAGCAGTGTTGATGCAGCATGGTAAACCCATATGTTATCATTCTGAGACATTTAATTCTGTAGTAGTAAATTATCCCACATATGATAAAGAATTGTATGCATTAATAAGAATGTGGAAAGGTGGAAACATTATCTAATGGGAAAAGTGACAGTTATACATATTGATCATCAACCACTTCAATATTTGCACTCCTAAACTAAGTTGCAACAATCAAGACACTATAGGTGGATGGGTTCTCTACAACAGTTTAATCTAGTCATCAGATATAAAAAGGGCATACATAATAAAGTTGTAGATATGTTGTCCAGACCAATCATAAATGCATCTACTATAATTAAGCATAATTCAGTATTGCATGAAAGCTACATTGAATAGTATGCTCAGGATATAGATTTCATATGTATATGAAAATTTAAGTCATGGCAAACAAGTAGAAGAGTTGGATTATCATGTTAAGGACCAACCCTTGTATCATTTTGGAAAGTTATGCATTCCACAAACTGAAAGAGTAAAAATAATTCGAGAAGCATGCACTTCTCTAATATCACGTCACTTTGGCGTAAGTAAAACAGTTTCACAGCTGCAAAGATTTTGTTATTGGCCAAAAATGAATGAAATTGTTTCTAGATATGTAAGAGGGCGTACTATGTCTACTAAAAGCAAGCCCAAAAATAGAAACTAGGCTTGTACAGTCCACTTCCTGTGCCTTCTCATCCTTGGGAAAGTGTTTCCATGGACTTTGTTGGAGGACTGCCTAATCTAGAAAAGGTCATGACTATTTAAATGTTGTTGTGGATAGGTTCAACAAAATGTGTATTTTAATACCTTGTAACGAACATATTACAACTGAACGAACTGTAAAGTTGTTCTTTCAGCATGTATGGGTTCATTTTGGATTACCCACTTCCATTATATCTTATCAGGATTCCTGATTTGTTGGGAAATTTTGGTCGAGTTTGTGGGAATTGATGGAAACCAGACTGAAGAAGAGCACAACTTTTCATCCACAAACAGATGACCAAATAGAAGTGGTCAACAAGACAGTGATCTAGTTTCTCAGAGGCTATTGTAGCAAGCACCCCAAGTTTTGGGATGAACATTTATGTTATTTGCAACATGCTTACAACCAAGATAAACATTCTTCTACACAGAGATCTCCTTTTGAGACTTGTTTTGGTTTCACAACAAGATCTCCCTTGGATTTTGTCTTTGGTAAAGACATAGCTATTGATGGACATAGTGATGTGGACAAGCAAACCAATTTCATTGAACAAATCCAACAGATTCACTAGGCAGTATAGGAACAACTGGAAAAGAGCCAAGCCAAGTACAAGGCAAGGCATGATAAGCATCATAATGAGAATAGTTTCCAAGTTGGTGATCAAGTCTGGCTGTATATTAGCAAAGATAGAATGCAAGGTGAAGGTAAGAAGCTGAAGCCAATAAGGTATGGACCTTTCAAGATACTTGAGAAGATTGGTGAAAATGCTTTTCACCTTGATTTACTAGGTTACATGCACATCTACTCACTTGTTAATGCAGACAGCTTGAGACTATTTGAACCTTCATTGGTTGAAGATCCCGAAGAGCAGAGCCAATTCCCTATTGGGTTGTGTTATATTATTTCCACACAAATAACAGGGGGTTTGAAGGGCACCTGTAACCCCACTTTATGGGTTTTGGGGCAACACCCCAGAAAATTTTGGTTTCGGACCCTATGTTAGGTTGGGCGGGCCCACCTATGGTTTTGTGCATGATTTTCGCACATGTTTTCTGGATGATGGTTTTCAGTCCATGGTATTGGACGCGATGGTTTTTTATACATGGTATTGGACGCGATGGTTTTTAGTCTATGGTATTGGATGCTTTGCCATTTATAAATATGTATTGTAACATTGAAAGGAACGTAATGAAAAATCAAGCTAGTAGTCCTAGTTTTGGGATCTAGGGAAAAATCTCTGTGTATATGTGTTTTACATGTTATGATCTCCCATTGTTTATTTTTTGTGTTTTAGAATTCGTATGAAGGTAATTTCTGTATGGGGTTAAAACCTACATTTGGTATCATAGTTGTTTTGGCTTCAAGGGGACGCCTTTGTTGTTGAGGGGTTTCGCTCGGGCCTGTGGTAGACCCTGTTCAGTGAGAGATCTGTGAGATCGATTCTGGTGGTGAAAGAAGATGGCGAGCAGTGGAAAGATAAAGATCGAGAAATTTAATGGTCAGAGTTTTGAGTTGTGGAAACATAAGATGGAGGATCTGTTGCTGGATAAAGACCAGTGGATCGTGGTAGATCAGAGTACTAAACCAATAGGAGTGTCTGATGAAGAATGGAAGAAGTTGGATTGGAAGGCAAAGAGCACAATATGATTGTGTGTCTCAGATTCAGTATTGCTGAATGTATCAGGGGAAGCTACAACGAAGGCTTTCTGTGATAAGTTAGGGACTTTGTACCAATCTAAGTCTCTGGTGAATAAACTGTTCCTGCGAAAAAAGTTGCATAACCTGAGGATGAAATATGGAGACTCAGTGATAGAGCATCTGAATGCATTTAATACTGTGGTAAGTCAGTTAGCATCTGTTGATATTAAAATTTCAGATTAAGATAAGTGCATCAATTCGTTGTGTTCTCTACCAGATTCATGGGATAGTCTGGTTATTGCAATAGGTAGCAATGCAACTGCCTTGGATTTTGATGAAATAGTCTCACCCTTGCTCAAGGAGGAGATGAGACGGAAAAATATGGGGAGCCAAAATGGTGATGCTTTGTCTCTACAAGGGCGGACCCAAAACAGAAACAAAAATAAGTCATCGAGTGGGAGATCTAAATCTAAAGGGAGATCTAAATCTCCAACAAAACCTGTAAAGGTGGTGTGCTAGAAATGTGGAAAGGAACGACACTACAAAAGGGACTGTAAATCTAAATCCCTTGATAGAGGAAAGGGATCTGATGAGGCTCCTTCTGCAGAGGCAAAAACCACCTCAGATGAAGGTGGGGATGTATACTTGGCTTCTTCAAGTACACATGTCGATCATGATGCATGGTTGATTGACTTAGGTGCATCCTTTCACTTCACTCCCCACATTGAGTGGTTCTGCAAGTATGAGAAATATGATGCTGGTGATGTCTTCTTGGGGGATGGCAGGAAGGCTAGAATCATTGGTCACAGAAAAGTAAAGTTGAAATTGCAAGGTGGAAGGGTTAGAACGCTTCCGGGTGTTCTACATATTACTAGATTAGCCATAAATCTAATTTATGTTAGCAAGCTAGACAATGCAGGTGTAAAAATAGTGTTCGAGAAGGATACCTGCAAGATGGTTCAGGGAGCACTGGTATTGATGTGGGGATTTCAAATTGGAACTCTGTACAAGCTGCAAGGTAGCACTAGTATTGATGGGTGCAATAGTTTTGTGGTTCCTAAAAGTGGAGAAAAAAATCTAGTGGTCTGTGAAGAGAAGAACATGTTGTGGCATCAAAGACTTGGACATATTGGAGAAAAGGGCCTTCAGATACTTCATGGTAAAGGTATGGTAGAAGATATGAGTAATAGCTCTCTGGATTTTGATTTCTATGAAAATTGTGTGTTAGGTTCCTATACCAAAAGGTTTCATCTTTCATGATTGACAGTGGAAGGGCTAAATATGTTCATCTTTGCATGTTGCAAAGGTTCCATATTTTATATAAAGACTAGGAAAATAAAAAAATGAAAAGAGGGTATGCCTTAAAAGAATAATCAAAAGGCAAGAAAATCAATTGGTCAGAAAGAAAAGTGAAAATGAACCCAAAATTAAAGACCAGGAAAGTGGCCAGTCAAAATGTCACTGCTATCTCATTGGCAGCATCACAATGTGCAAATATTGCTGCTAATCATACTTGATGGATGGCCCAACAGTTCAATCTGGACCATGCCATGTTTAAATTGCTTGTTGCATAATAGAGAATGATTCCTGTCCAAACAGCTCAAGCTTGGCAGATGACTAGCTAGGTAGAGAAATGAAGGAGCCCAACTACTTAATTTGGGTCCTTGGAAGAGATAAGGGTAGATTTAGATAGGAGGGAAGTCAAAAGAAAAGAGGATAATGAGGGTTTGCTAATTCAAGTGCACCCAATTCAAATGAAGGAAAAAATGTTAAGATTGCTAGGCCGGGTAAGTAGTGTAAGGTTGCAAAAGTAAAGGTGCCATTACCATTTGGTTTATCATGAATAACTCATCTCATTCAGAATATTGGCACCATGGCAGAGGTTTGATGACATAACAATGGAAGCATGACTAATTTCCCCCTTTTTCCCCAAACATCATTTATTAACATCCTCTCAAGGACCTTGGGATCTCCCCAAAAGTCCTGTTTCACTTCATTCCATAACAAGTACCAAGTCAAACTATGAGTTTACTTAAGGAAAAGAAGCCACATTTCTTGTGTAAAAATCATCATTCTGAATTCCACTCATTTTCCATGTCTAAGTTCATTTCATAAGCTTAGCATTTTCCCCTGCTCTTTCCACCTCACAAAGTCATATTAACAACTAATTTATTATTTAGCTCCTTAACAGTGCTCCCCTCCCCTAGCTCTACAAAAAACTATATAAAATCCCAAAAAATCTATTTAAATATCCCCCCTAGCAATATAGCTATATAAGTCATGTCCTAGGGAATACTTAGTCCATCCGGGACTAGTATTAACCTTCCACCGCCCTAAAACTATGGGATTTGATTAAAAACCTTGGTTGAAATCAAATATCCATATTGCCCCCCGCGCTAATGTTCCAAGGTTATATTTATATGCTAAATTAAACCTAAGCGGGTGCGTTCATAATAAATCCTCACTAAACCTAAGTCTAAACCCACCCCCCGCTCAAATTTTTTATTACACAGCTGGCGGGTCCCCTGCCTTAAACTGCTACCACCATGTATCCCTTGCCAGCCGTCTGATGATCGGCCCTCCGGATCCAAGGGTGGGCGGTATTTTTCACCAGCAAGCAGGCGGAGGTTTAGCGTTCAGGGGATTGGCGGTTTTGCCGCCGTACCCCCGCCACGTGTCGCCTTCCCAGGGTGTTCGGAGCCCCCTCCCCCAATACCACTTATGACCGGAGGGTGGTGTGGGGAATACCGGATACCACCCTCCGCCCGCTGACGTCACACCCACGTCATCTATGACATCACCGCCGCATCCCCGCTGTTACTCCACGTCGCTCCCACGTCATCCACCCGCGTCCACGCCCTGCCACCATGTCACCACCACGTCGCCATCCTCGTCAAGCACCACGTCATCCTGCCATACCCTGGACCCGTCGATGACGTCATGCTGACGTCATTGCCAAAAAGCGCCAAAAGCGCCAAATTTGCATAAAACGACGCGAAAGGACCATTTTGTGTCATTTTCATTGGCCGTTTGGGAGCGCTGTGCATGTGGACTACGTCGTTTTGCTGCCTAAACCTAAAATTCACTCGCCCAAGCTGCTGCGGCCCTCAAATTCAACTTAATTGCTCGTCATTGTACCAGTCCAACGCCCTCGGAGCTGTAAAAACCACGTATTTGCCCACAGTCAACTCATTTCACCCCTGTTTTCACCATTTTCTCCAATTTACCTGCATAAAATTATGCAAGCTCCCACATTAAAGGCACTTATCCACCTAAATATTACCTAAATTCCCTGGCAAAGCTCCTTCTCCAACAAAACTGGCTAAGCCCGCGCGCTTCTGCAAAATTCACAGTTAAAGAGTGATTTTGAAACCCGAGCTTCCGGCAGAAGTTCACACAGCTATGCATTGATCCATTTTACCAGAAATCCCTCTGCAAAGGTCCAACTACTTAGCTCAAAACATTATGTTTCTCTCTACAGATTGCCCCACAGTTTATCAATCCAGTAAAAAACAAAGTCTGTTGAAACTCTGTAATTTTCCTTTATCATAAATACAAATAGCAAAAGTCACTCCCAAGTACAAATTCAATTTTCACTCTTTAGTAGTTTCACTAATCCTGATCTCAAGTATTAATCTAGAAAATCTTTCAATATTGCCACTCCATCAGCTCTAGATGTTGCTCCTATTAATACACCTAACAAGGAGCTTGAAGCACTGCCTTTAGTTGACAGTGATTTCCTCGTTCAGGATTTTGTTGGAGATAGAAACCACCTGTAGACCTTTTGCTAGCTGGGGAATAGCTACTTAAGCAACAGTGACATGTATGGCATCTGGGAGTCAAATTTTCCCATCTATCTCTTGCCCTCTGTGAATATTTTTCCTGAAATAATTCACCTCTGTGCTGAAAATTATGACCCAAGCCTCAGAGCTGTCAAGTCTCCATCTGGGAGCATACTTTTTCATATTACTCTTGATTCCATCAATCAGATGCTCAATTTCAAACAGACCCAACTGCTCTTTCCTTTTTCCATAAAATACCTGCTGGATGAAGGCCCCAAGCTCTCCAGCACTGAGATTTCTACAATTGCCAAGACATTCATGAGAGTAGACCGCCAACCTACTGGGCCACCTCCTTTCCTGTATGTCAATTTCAATGAGGTAGGCAAGTTGCTTGTAGACATGATATCCTCTATGCTGTGTTTCTCAACAAGTGAGCATATTGATGAAACTGTGTTGGTCCTTTTGTCTGCATATAGCTTTAGGAAGCCCCCTACTATGAAATACAACTATGCCAAGTTCATTGCCAATAAAATACATGACCAACTGCTAAAGCTGGACAGGGAGGCAATATTCAAATATTCATCTTATATCTATCATTTGTTCATGTACTATCAGTCAGATTGTTTCCAATGCCGCATCAAAAAACTAGATTCACAGGGTGAAAGGAGGTCTGTCATCTCTTGGTCTTCAGTTTTTCATCAAGTCCAGAACTCTCATTATTCTTACTTGGAGTTCATTGACCAATTTGTTTATCCAGTCACATGCCTCTTGAAAAGAACTGCTCCTCCCAGATTTTCATATGATATGAAGAAAATATTACAGCTGTCCAAGAATTACAAAATAGGTAATTGGTATCTATACCAAAATCACATTGTCATTAGGATCTATGGCTGTGAGCTCTGTCCTTATAGGCTCCCAAGATATGTACCTATGATATTGTTTGCCTTGGAATACTATAGGAAACTCATCAATTCTGATCTTACACATTTTCATAGTGCCAAGAAGAAAGCCAACCTAAAATTCAAAGACCATCTAGGCCCCTTCATCATGAACAAGAAGGATGGTTGGAAAGAGGCTGATCAAATACTGGGGCAACAACTTAAACTAAAAAGGAGTTTCTGGTGGGTCCCTTATGACCCTAATGGCTTCATCAGTGCTAGAAGAGTCAAATATAGGCTGTTAGCCTATAAGCATTGTCCATATCCACAAATTGAACAATATGCCAACAAAGATGAATGGGTGCCATGCACACTAATTGAAGAATTCACTCAACAAGAGATAATGGAGCAAAATGTCAAAGATTTAGAAAAAACTCTTGACTTGGATTCTTTTCACCAGGTGACATTCAAGCTGCCACTCCAAGTCGGGGAAGGCACCTCCATAGCCTCAGTTGCACAAACTGCCCAGCAAGTATCTACAACAACAACAGCCACAACAAAAGGAAAGGAAGTGATGGATGCACAACAGGAAACAGAGGCAGAACAGGCCACCACTTCTAAAGATCAGAGTCAAGGGCAAGCCCCTCTATAACAAACTGAAACATCACAGCTTCCAGTCTTGCAAAATCCTCTTAATGAGGAAAGAGGTAAGAAACGAGATAGAGAGGAGGACACACCTCCAAGTGGGTCAACACAGCAACCAGAAGCCAAGAGGCAAAGAATTGACCCTCAGACTGAAGAAGAGATCAGTGAAGAAAGGGTACAGACCCAGAACAGAGAAAGAGAGTCCAGCCAGCAGACTGTTACCAGCTCATTCCAACAGGAACAAGGTATGCAGCATAGTACAGAGGTGTCATCTTCCAGGCAGCAGGGCAAGCAGCCAGCTGGTGTCAAAGGAACTTTTATGGAAATTAAGGCAAAAAATGAACTGTTAAGAGTACAACTTTATGATCAATTCTTAAAAACAACATCCTCCAAGCAACAAAGATTAATGGCAGCTTATGATATCAAGGAGGACAAAATGATTTTTACTCATTTGAAGCCTAAAGTTGCAAAACCCAAATCATCTGCAGACTACACAAAGACAAATCTAGAGGTCCTCTCCAAGGACATACATCCCATGGATCAAATTGAACTGCATAAACAGACAGGGGAAATGGTTTATGCTACAGTTGCAGACAGGGCCATGCTGGCCCATTAGTTAAAAGAATCACTGAAAAATACAAATACACAATTGGATTTGGAAAGGATGTCTTCCACTGCTAAGGACAACCGAATAAGAACTTTGGAGGATATAATTATTGATCTAGGACATGATCCTAAGGATCAAAAGGGTATCAAGGCCCTTATGAAGAAAAAGGAGGATGACATTGCTGCACTCAGAAAGCAGGCAAAGCTGCCTGCAACCATTCACCGTCAAATAACAGAACTTGCACAAGAAAAAGAGGTTGATGAGACCATGGATCTGCTTCTAAAGATGAATCAGAGAATAATACAGATGGAGGCATAATTGGAAAAGGCCTTGCAAGACAAGAAAGGGGAGTCAACCTCCCAACCCCCTCAAGCATCCACAACTCTTGACCCTGCTCCTCATACACAAACAGAAGCAGCCCCTCCTGCTATTCCAGCACCTACAATAGCTACATCAACTACATATACAACAGCAGCAACAATAGCAGCACCCGAATCTAGTATGAGTATGAAGGACCTAATGAAAGCTGTCAAGGAGCTTCAAATTCAAGTGACAGAAGTAAAGGAGGCCAAAGAAAAACTGGCCAAGTTAGAAGCCAGCTATGACAAGTCTAAAATGACAGTGGCCGAGAAGGAAAGGGAAATAAAAGTCCTAGAGACCAGAGTGAAACCCTTAGAAAAGGAACTATCTCTAGATACGACTCTGGCTGAGATCAAAAATCTTTTGTGGGCCAAAATTGGCCAATCAATCAATGACCAATGGCGATCAATACAGGCCATACATGAGCAGATTGAGTTGATAGGCATGGATCAGTTCGAAATTCAAAAGGCCAGGACAACATTGGGGATTATGCCGGAACAGGCTAACAAGATGATTAATTTCCTTAACACTCACACCAAGGAATAATTGGCAGCACTAGACATACACAGTCGAAAAGACACTATTCTGACAGCAAAGAAAGTTTTGACCTTGAGAAATTTCACACAGACTCTGGAAAGGAAATGTCAGGAGATGCAGGTAGAAGTAAATGATTTCAGGACAAAAATAGCAGCATTGCAAAGCAGAGGATTACCCAGCCTAGTGACTGGTACTAGAAAACTGGTGTCCTGTGAACAATACACCACTAGGATCAACAATTATGTTGAAACTTAGATTACAACATCTACCAGCTCTACAGAAGAAGCAGGACCTCCCTCTAGGCAATCTCTGTATGATAAATTGGAGAATTTATTTTTTATTGAGCATGAGATTAATCATCTATTCGAAGTGCCTCCAAATTTCTATAGATATACTGAAGCAGATGAAACACTCATAAAGATAAGGAGACATTAGCTACCTCCAGCTGATTGGTGGCAAGCAATGCTGGAGGTATTTCCCAGATAATTTTGGCCGACTCTTCCTTTTGTCACCTTCATGGTCCTAGTCACAGTACAGGTCAACAAAGAATCAAACACACAAGTACTGCAGAAAGCATCAAGGCAGTGACTCAGCAAAGCATTAAGACAACACGTTCAACAAATGCAGATTAAAGACGCAGCTATAGCCAACTTTGTTAAATTCAAAAAGTCAAAGCTCGTCTGACAAAAGACAGCTGCCACACCAATATTAAATGCTGCAGTTATTTCTTTCATTTATTTTAATAAGAGAGTTGGTGATGTAATTTATTACACAATGACTCATCATCTAGATATTTTATCTCTTATTTTTGTATATATATCCCCTCATAGAACGAATTGGGGGTCCGTTTTTGTGAATCTCTCTCTGCAGAACTGCGTTGTATATCACAGACTTTTGATAATATAATTTGCTGGTGAAGTTCCTGGTCTCTGTACTGTCTGAAGGTGAAAATGAAGGACTGTGTTACGCTGCTGAATTCCTGTGTCGTTTAATGAAACAATAAGTTTCTCTGAACCATGTTTTGTCTTTCTGTGTATGCATGAATTTCAAATATGTTTCATCATCATAGTAATAGGGAAAAAGAATAGCTTAGGAATTGTTTAAATAAACCCTATGGTCAATCTCTGTTTCTAAGTTTTCTTCAGAATTAGCCATGGATATGAATTCTTAATTGCTCATATTTAAACTAATTCTCTCACTGTGAATACTGTTTAGGAATTCTTAATTGCTCTTAAACAACATTCTCGCTTTCTCCCTCAATCATCATAGTGGAAGATTCTTGACTGCCTTTCACTCACTGATTTCATGCTTTCATCTCCCAAATTTGAACAATTGTTTCATAAATGCCTATCTGGCTTTGCAGCAATACCATTCCCTCAAAAACATACTTCAGTAGTACACAGTCATGAACTCCATTTCCCAATGGTTAATACTGCTCTGTAATCTATACACCAGCTCTGTTTGAATTCACCAACCAACCAAATTTAAAACAAAATCAGTGCCCCATAACTAGCCTAAAATCACCCCAAAACAATGCTAAATTATAAAGAGAGAGCCCTCTTTGGTTGCAGGTAGGCTAGGACCTGTAACTAAAAGACTGGTTAGTGGTTACCTCAGCCGTATTCCCTATAGGAAGCAGGGAACAACCTGAGTGATAACATTGTGTATATGGGAAGTAGAATCGGGTGAGTTTCCCCTCTGGTAGTAAGAGGGCAAAACAGATATTAGAACTTGTGCACAATGATGTGTTTGGACCTGTGAAGGTTCCATCACTGGGTAAGTCTATGTACTATGTATCATTTATAGATAACTTCTCAAGGAATACATGGATATA
>APFE030978804.1:26866-39207 GCA_000404065.3 Pinus taeda
AGGGTTATAAGCTTTGGAACCTAGTCACATGGAAGGTTGTGTACAACCAAGATGTGGTGTTCAAAGAGGTGAAAGATACTATTAAATATTAAGTCCAATGAAAGGAACCTGAGAAGATATAGTTTGAGCTAAAGGAGGAATAATCAAACTCTACAACAGAGGAGGAATCATAAGATGAAGAGCCACAAACTCTGGCTGTGAGAAGATCAATTCGAGAAAGAAAGTGACCTCAAAGGTATAGTCCATTTGCTTTATGTTCAAATTTTTCTTTATCTATTAATGACGATGATCCCAGAACTGTGAAGGAAGCAGTAGATTCATACGATGGAAAACTCTGGAAAGAGGCCATGGTTGATGAAATGGCATCTTTGCACAAAAATGAGGCTTGGGATCTGGTGGATTTGCCGGCTGGAAGGAAACCCATTGGAAGCAAATGGGTGTTCAAAAGGAAGATCAATGCAAAAGGAAAAGTGGAGAAATAGAAAGCTCGGTTGGTAGCAAAAGGTTATTCCCAGGTGCCGAGAATTGATTTTGGCGATATTTTTTCCCATGTTGTCAAGGTAACTTCTATTAGATTACTTTTATCTGTTGTTGTTGCTTTTGATTTTAAGGTAGAATAGATGGATGTGAAGACAACATTTCTTCACAAGGATCTGGAAGAGGAAATTTACATGAAGCAACCTCAAGGATTTGCAGCGAAGGGTAAGAAAGAACTGGTATGCAAGTTAAAGAAGTCTCTATATGGGTTAAAACAATCACCAAGGATGTGGTATCAGAAATTTCATACATTTATATGGGGACTTGGCTTCACCAGAAGCAAATCACATCACTATGTGTATTTTAAATTAATTGGTGACTGTGTTATTTATATGGTCTTGTATGTGGATGATATGTTGCTGGTTGGAAATGGCAAAGAAATTATCCAGGATTTGAAGACCTAATTGTCCTCCAAATTCGACATGAAAGATCTTGGTGTTGCAAACTATATTTCGGGCATGGAAATTAAAAGAGATCAAGCTAAGATGAAGCTTTGGTTAAACCAGAGGAAGTATCTCGAGACAATAGTGCAGAGGTTTAATATGCAGGATAGTAAACTTGTGAAGGTTCCTATCCCTGTAGGTGTGAGGTTATCCGCTGAACAATGTCCCAATACACAAGAAGAGGAAGAGGACATGTCCCGCATTCCATATGCAAGTGTAATTGGTAGCCTGATGTATGCAATGGTCTGTACTAGACCAGACATTGCACATGCAGTGGGAGTATTGAGCAGGTTTATGTCAAAACTAGGAAAGGAGCATTGGACAATAGTGAAACGGGTTTTCAGGTATTTGCATGGTACTAGTGATTATGGTCTGTGCTACCAAGGAAGACTAGGATTGGAAAAGGTGTTGGATATTCATGGCTTTGTTGCTAAAGACTGGGTTGGAGATCTGGATCAGAGAATATCTACAAGTGGGTATGTGTTTAACCTATTTGGAGATGCAGTTAGTTGGATGAGTAAGAAACAATCTGTAGTGGCACTATCAACTACAGAGGCAGAATACATGGCAACCACTCATGCAAGCAAGGAAACAGTTTGGTTGCAGAGATTGTGTTCAAGTATGGGGTTAGTACAGGAAGCTATAACGATAGACTGTGACAGCCAAAGTGCAATTTTCTTGGCAAAGAACCCTGAATATTATTCAAAGACAAAGCAAATTGATGTTTAGTATCACTTTGTGAGGGACATTATAGAAGACAAAAAGGTGTTGCTAGTAAAGGTGGACACTTTGAAGAATATTGTAGATGCATTAACAAAATCTGTGAGCTCTAAGAAGTTCTCTTGGTGTAAAGAGACAATGGGCATTTTAGGGCTGGGAGAATGACTAAGCTCTCTTGTGGGCCCCTATGGAAAGAAAAAAACAAGTGGGAGAATATTGGGTTGTGTTATATTATTTCCACGTACTTAACAGAGGGTTTGAAGGGCACCCGTAACCCCACTTTATGGGGTCCAGGGCAGCACCCCGGAAAATTTTGGTTTTGGACCGTATGTTAGGTTGGGTGGACGTGCCTATGGCTTTGTGCATCATTTTCACACATGTTTTTTGGACGCGATGGTTTTCAGTCCATAGTATTGGACACGATGGTTTTCGATCGATGGTATTGGATGCTTCAGCATGTATAAATATGTATTGTAACATTGAAAGGAATGTAATGAAAAATCAAGCTAGTAGTCCTGGTTTTGGGATCTAAGGGAAAATCTTTGTGCATATGTGTTTTATGTGTTATGATCTTGCGTTTTTTATTTTCTATGTTTTATAATTCGTATGTAGGTAATTTCTATATGGGGTTAAAACCTACATTACCTTCTATTGATGATCTGTTGCATGAATATCTCAATAAGTTGCAGGAAGATACAGTTCTGGATAGGAAGTCGAGAACTACGTGCAGAGGGTATATTGAGTACCTTAGGATTGGACTCAAAGGTTCAAAACCAAGTAGTACAAAATGGATAGAGAGTGAGCAAGAGAGGAATCTATACCGTCACTTGATTGATGCTTAAAAACCAACTTTTAGTGGTCCAAAATATTTTTCAGTGGGAAGGTTGTGATCTGAATTGGATCCTAAAATACTCTCTAAGTTTTCATAACTCTGTAAAATTCACGCCAAAGTTTCAAAGACTTACACAGGTCGAGCTTATCAAAAATATGCTCTAAACAATTGCAATTTGTGAGTAGCATGGAGCAATGAGGACCCTCATTCAAGCACGCGGACCATTGGCCCATGGTAACGCACAATGTCATCAATTGGAAAAACGGGAGGTCTTTTTGAGAAACGGGGGAGGTTTCTCAAAAATATGGAAATGCCCCGAGTGACCCAGACCCAAAAAATCATAAAACCATACATATATCATGCCGATTCCATTAGAGGCGGGTCCCACACAAAAAATGATAGGGTATCGGAAGGGTTTTGAGTAGTAAGCGATTTCAACCGAGTCCCGCCTAATGCGACACACTGGGTGACATGGGTCTAGTGGAATAGAGAAAAAATTGCTGACATCGGACGGGTCAACATCATGCTACTTACTCGCCCGATATGGATGGAGACTGTAGGATATGGAGGCCCCAGATAGATGATGGAAATGCAATTCAATGGATGATTGGATTCAACGAGGTAAACAAGTCGAGTTGTATAAGGTTTGAAGTTCGGTATGGATGATGTGTTGGAAAATATTCGTGTTTCGCGGGCAATCTAGGAGAAAACGGAAAAAACAACCATTCAAAGATTTCCAAGAGAACTGACACTCAGTTCATTATGAAACAGGTGGCCACCTCCCTGTGAGGTGTTACACAGTGATGATGACACAAAATAGAGGAATTAAAATGGACAGAGGCAGGAGAACCAGAAATCCGGGAAGCAGAAACGAACAATCAGAAAGAAGATTGGTTTTAAAGCCAGGAACTGACAGAGAGAGCAATAAGTAGTAGATCAGTGAGAAAAGCAAGTTAAGAGAGCTAAGAGCAGAGAATAGAGAGAAGAAACTGAACTGGCTTGAAGGCAACATCGAGCTAGGTAGAGCCAGAGAGAGTCGGAGAGTTCGTGTACTCTAGGAAAGGCTTGAGATGTTCAAACGAATTCCTTTGTATATCCCTATCATGTCTGAGTCTCAGATTGGGTTCATACTACTATGACCAGTAGAGGTTGAGTATTATTAAGGAGAGTCTATGTACTCCAGAGACTTGGTGGATCCAAGTATAGTCCTACTGATTTATATCTGTTGAGTGAGACTCAAATTGACCTCATTGTTGTAAAAAATATACTTTGAAAACATAATAGAGAGGCCACCACTAAAGGCTGGACCAAGAGATGTAGCTCAGGAGTGTTGGGTGAAATCCTTATTAAACTTGTTGTGTCTATATGTTTGCCTATTATGTTTTCTATAACTGCTTCAGTGTCTGTGTATTTCGCAATCTTATCGATCTGTTGCATAAAGTAACATAGGCACATCCATCTACATGAGTATGTAATACCTAAAATTCTTTATCTTGGATCAATTCTAGATCAGTATTGATTAACAATCATAGTGGATTGAGATACTTGTTTGAATAGCTAAATCTAAATTCTACGTAAGCTAGATCATTGACTATGATTATTGAGTTCAATTTTGACATCAGGTAAATCATACGTGAAGAGAACGTGGTTGCAAATTCTCTTAGCAGGACAATACAAGTGAACCATATAACAACTATGAGCTCATATGGGCCAAACTTACATGATTGTAACTTACAGGTAGGAAAATAGGATGACAGGTAGATGGAGCTTAGGCACAAGTTACAGTAGAGTATAGGTGATCAGGATGTGGACTATTGACTCATGGAATATGGTTTTATCAGATTTAGGGAAAGGATATATGTGCCAAACAAAAGTGAGATCAAGAATCTTATCATGAGGGAATTTCATGCTAATCCATATTCAAGTCGTCCAAGGTATGAGAAGACATTAACAATAGTGAAGAATTTTTATTATTGGTCAAACATGAAGAAAGAAGTGGAAGAGTTTGTGGCTAGGTTCTTGGACTATCAAGAGGCAAAGACTGAGTGTAAGCATCTTGGTGGTTTACTACAGCCGATTTTGATTACAGAGTTGAGATGGGAAGTCATATCCATGGACTTCATTAGAGATTTCCTAAGGACATTTAGACAAAATCCTTATATCATGGCTATGGTATAGATGTTGAAAAAGGTAGCGCACTTCATTCCAGTGAAGTATAATTATTTAGGTGACGATGTAGCATACGCCTTCATCATAGATGTAGTGAGGCTACATGGTGTCCAATGGAAATTTGTGTCAAAAAAGGATGCTAAGTTCACTTCTAGATTGTAGAAAGAATTGTTTGCAGGTTTCGGTACAGAGTTGGCCTTCACTACAACTTATCATCTGCAGAAAGATGGAAAAACAGAGAGGGTCAACAAGATATTGGAGGATATGTTGAATATGTATATGATGCATCAATAGAGGATATGGGAGGAGTACCTTGCATTCGTGGAGTTTTCTTATAGTAATGGTTATCAATATTCATTGAGGATGAGTTAGTTTAAGGAATTGTATGGGTGTAGTTGCAATACTCTCATAAGTTGGAGCGACCCAGTGAAAAAAGTACTGATAGCGCGAGACATGTTGGAAGATATGGAAGAAGAAATGCAGGCCATCAAGAATAATCTAAAGGCAGTACAGGACAAGCATAAAATTTATGAAAATTAGAACATATTTCTTAAGAAGTTTTAGGTTGGGGAGCAGGTGTACTTGCACATTAATCCCAAGAAAATATCCTTAAGGATTCGTTCATGTGCCAAGTCAGCACCTCAGTTTTATGCACATTTCAATATTCTTGAAAGGATTGGACTAGTAGCCTATTGACTTGCACTACCTCCCACAAAGAAATTCCATGATTTTTTCCATGTGTCATTGCTTAAGAAGTATGTTAAAGATGTTGATCATTTGATTTACTTGTTTGTATTGTAGGTGCAGCCAGAAGGCGAATTCCAGCAGGATCCTCAATGCATTTTGTAGATAAATATGCTCATGCTCTGAAACTAAGCAATGGAGTAGGTTAAAGTGCAGTGGAAGCAATTTGTGCCCAATGAAGCTACATGGGAAATAGTTGATGAGATGAGGGATATGTATCCCTCTTTATTTGTTATTTGAGAGGATGTTTTGGCATATGCTTTTATTTGATGTTTTGGTATATGTATATATGTATGTATACAAGTATAAATACCACCATGATTTGTGTTATAAAGCTCCAACAAGCATAATGGATGTCATGTAATTATGGTTGTCATGTTGTTATGTTTTTCATGTTGGTTTTCTTCTCAGCAAGTTGATCTTTGTAAATACTACATCGAGATAAGTTATCAAATTTTGTGGGAAATATGTTTTTGTTTTTAGTAGTGTTGCTAGTTGTAGGTGTCACTGACCACCTAGGATGATGTTCACCCAAAGGGGAGGGTTCTGTAACAACATTGGTAAATATTCCATGTAAATAAAGTTAATAGAGGAAAAATAACAACCAAGCTGATGGGAAACTTATTCCAACCTAAATGTTGGGCAGTACATCCTAGTGTGTGCGTTAATTTGGTTCATTATTGATAAGGAAATTTTCAAAGGAAATGGAAAATGCTTTGGAGAGGAAAAATGTTATTTTTGGCAAAAGAAAAAATTAAATAATGGAAATTAGGAGAAAAGGAAGGTGAAAGGTCACAAATTCCATGTGAGGAGGAAAATGAAGGAGAATAATGGAAATGGAAGTAAATAAAGGCCTTATTAATAAACAGGCTTCTAAGGATCAGTTCACAACTTTTTTTCAATTCAGGTTTGGAGCTCTCTCTTTATTCTCTCTCACACACACTCTTGGACACTTAGAGATTTCTTGGAGAACTTCAACATTGGATCAAGCAAGGAAAAGAAGGAAAGGGGAATCAAAAATCTAGAAAGGAAGACTAGGATCAAATTGCCACAACGGAATTTCTTGCAGGCATCGAGTCACATGTATGATTTCCTTGCTATTTTTTACATGCATGCTTATGGATGTTTTTTCTTGGTTGTCTTGTTGCCATTGGCATGGGTTTTTCTAGGTGTGACAATGTTTTCAGCCTTACCTTTCCATTTCTGCATAGCCATGGTGTGATGGGTTCTCTTTTACTCAGTTAAGATGGAATGTTGGATGGTTTCAAAACTGAGTGAGGTGGTCTCTGAAAGAAAGAACACGAGGCCTGGTAATACCTACATGAGCGAAGGTGGGCTTGTACTACAGATGGATTTTGTGTACCTGAGTAGGCCTAGGAATCTTGGAACAGTATATGGTGGGACATACGGTAAATCCTAAAGGTATGTGCCCTTGATCAGGACTAGGAATCCTCGACTGATGAGTGGCATGATATATTGTAAATCCTTGAGTGTGGAATCTTCATTAGGACTAGGAATCCTCAACCATTGAATGACAACATATATGGTAAATCCTAGAGACTATAAGATAGGAAAATTCCTCAAGGTGTAGGTGGAGAGATCCGAATGCATCCATTATTTTTTAAGTCCTACTGATTTGGTGGGAATTTTGAAAAATATTCAGGAAACGTAGATTGGTTTTGTTGTGAGTCTCATATATATGCTTGGAATATGGCATACGGGTGATTAGCTGAAAGAAATATTTATTTCAGCTAATCTATGATCAGGTGGTTCATGGAAGTCCTAGACTTGGTTCGTTTATGCATTCATTAACAAGAGCTCTTTCTCCTTGTTATTTCATGTGTAAATGTGTTGCCTCATATCTGATTTTCATGGTTGTTATATCCTTGTTGTTTCTATTGGTTATAAGTTGGTTATGTGTATGCTTTATAATAGTATTTATCTATGGATTTTATCATGTTTTGATTTGCAAATGAATGTACAATTTATATATGACATCATATATTATAATGAAGCTATTGTGGTAAGGCTTAAATGCTTCTTTATTAATCTCAGATAAGTATGAGACCGCTATGCTCATTTATATTGTTATGACCTATAAATGACATATTTGTGACATGTTTGATGAAAAGGCTAGTATGGGTCTAGTGAAGTCCAAGATCAAATTTTTGCATTAGTAACCTTGTTTCAATTTTATTTATCATTTCTAAAGGTTTCATAAAGTTTTGGGTAGTGGCCTAAGTCCTCGCCTTGAAAAGGTGGCAAAGAATCTGTGGTTGCTTCCTTAGAATTGTCTGAAAAAGTCCCTAGTCACTAGAATTCCTTGTTGTGGGAGTGACTGGAAGGCCTTAGTTGCATGCATGGATTTTCATGGCAGCGACTAAGGGTCCATATCATTAAAATTTAAAGTTTTCTCGGGGGTTGGTCACCTGAGAAGGTTGGTTGGCTTCTGAAGGCTCTGTAGCTTGTGTGGAAGGTTAAATATGTTTAGTTTTGTCAATTCCACTTCCTTAACTATATATGGGGAGTTGAATCACATAATAGTAGCCTCGCGTCACATGTTTACCGAAGAAGACCTATTATCTTGGGTAAATGTGGGAGGAGGGCATCACACTCATCATCACTAGATTGGCAATAGGAAATAAAATTTTCATTACTGAAAATATTGCTTGCCATATATTTTAGTAACAGGAGGGGCTCTTATGATTTTGTACCATTATTAGTTTGTTTACAACCCTTCTTCTTCTTTGTTTTTTTTTCTCTTATTCTTGGAAATAATCCAATGATATGCTCTTAAGCGTTCAAGCTTCACTAAGAGAAACCTACCTCTGATACCAACTGTTGAAATTGAGTTTACTACGGAGAGGGGAGGGGAGAATCACTAGTAAGAGGGTTTATTAAATTTTAAAATATTTTTGTCAAGGCAAACAATAATTATTGTTATTTTGTAACTTTTATAGATTATTATTGTTATTAATTGTAAACATAATTAACATATGAGTTAAATATATACATTTAAAAAAACTTGTAAAGATACTCTTAACAATGGAGATTCACCCATTTTACCATGAAAATTATTAATTTATATCACCTTTTTGTTCCACCACCATGGGACCATAACATGACTTATCAATACCACTTTCCCAATAATACCAGTGTTGATATGACAATTCTTTTAAATAATTAATTTGAAATAAATTAATTAAAATATGTCAATTAGTTTTTATAAATGAAACAAATTAACATAATTTAATATTATTTATTAATATAAATATTAATATTACATATTTTGAAATTCATAAAATAAAATAATAATATTATTTAAAAAAAATTTATTGTATTATTATTTATTATGTTAATTATTTATTTTTGTTTCATGAAGAAATATCTTCTGATCATTCCTGTGACAACCGTAATATTGTTCATGAATTCATGTTCTAACTTTCACATCTTTTACTTTTTATAAACCTTGGAACTCATTTCGATCTAAGTGGAAGGCCAAAAGAATGTAGTGAGTCTATTAGGTCCCTATACTACTGGTGTAACCCCTTATTGTTATTAGTACAACCCCCTTATTATATTTTTGTGCCCATGTAGTCCCCATATTCTTATTATTGTGCCCCATAGAAGCCCACTATTGTTGTTATTGTGCCCTTACGTTATTAATGTTATGTCGGCTTTGATTATATTATGACCCCTTAGACTCCTATATATAGAAAGGAGGTCTTGTCATTTGTATCATCCAAGAATTTTTCATTTGTGTAATGTAAAGGAGGTTTCCCCCTCAAAGAGGCTTATTTGTAAGGCGTTCATCTATCTTTTCTATCTTTTTGTGAGCTAGTTTCATAACATCTAGTATCATAGCTTTGGATTCTAGGGTTTCATTGTTCCAAAGAGGTCATCATGGAATTTTATCTATAACTTTTTCTCTATGAAGTTTCAGAAGCCAAAAGAAAAACCCATTTGAGACGAAAGCGCGCTAAACCTAGCATCCTAATTTCAAATCCTATTTTGGAGATATTGTTTGAGGAAGTTAGGGTTTTTGCAGACCCTTGAATTACATTTCAAATAGTTAACCTTGGGAAAATCATCATAACTTTCTCTCTAAGAAACAAATTGAAATTATGTAAGAAGTTACATAAAGAGGATGGACTGTAGTTTTCTATGCATAGGTTTTAGATCTAAAGGTCAAAACAATGACATGTGGCACATCGTACAAGTTCACTCTACTAAAACATTATATAATTAGGTCATCTTAGGAGATTGTGAATAACTCTTCCTTGGAGAACCAAAATCTGATCAGACTTGTGGGGTTAGAAAGAGGACTCAAAGGATATTGCAGGAGACAATTTCAAAACTTTGAGATCTGAAAGTACATGGCTACAGTAATTTCAAGATTGAGCTCCTGAAATCAAGAAAAGGCGATATGAGGAAGTTTGATGGAAAGGATCCAGTAAATTGGATACTATAGATGGAGCAATATTTTAATCTACATGGTTTACCACTATTACAAAAGGTATTTATTACATATTCATATTTAGAACTGGATCAATTCTTATGGTATAAAGGGATTTGTTCTCGTAAGCAACTTGTTATGTGGTCAATTTTCATGGAGGAAATGATAGCACATTATGAGGATACAAAGAGAAAGGCCTTCATTAGAGCAAAACCACAACAATTGGAAGAAAAAATAGAAAAAGGGCTTTGTTACAAAATGGAAAGCAAAATTATGGCAACAAAACTACCCCTCAAAATTATAAAGATGGAAGTGTTGTTTCTCCTAGCCTTGCAAAACCTACAAGGGTTACACCACAACAATTGGAAGAAAAAAGAGAAAAAGGGCTTTGTTACAATTGTGATAACAAATACATTAAAGGTCATAAGTGTGCTGAGAAGAAATTATTTTACATTGATTGTGGAGAGGAGGAAGAAAAGGATCAAGAAATGTAAAAAGAAGAGTATATACACTAGGATTCAACCCCAGAGAAAGAAGAAATGAATCCGGCCATATCTTATAAAGCATTGAAAAGAATTACCACTCCTAAAACTCTTAAGATAGAAGGACATATCAAGATGAAAAAGGTTCAAGAAGTGGAAGATCACATCGAGAAAGAAGAAATGAATCCGACCATATCTTGTAATGCATTAGACAAAATTACCACTCTTCAAACTATCAATATAGAGGGACATATCAAGAAGAAAAATGTTCAAGAATTAAAAGATCACATTGAGTCTGAAGAAATCAATCCGACCATATCTTGTAATGGATTGGAAGAAATTACCACTCGTCAAACTATCAAAATAGAAGCACATATCAAGAAGAAAAAGGTAACAGTGTTGATTAATTTGGGTAGTACCCATAATTTTATTGATTGTACGATAGCCAAGGAATTGAATTGCTTCCTATATCCAGCACTGGAGTGTCAAGTGATGGTTGCAAGTGGAGGAACCATAACTTTCTCTAGAAAGTACCATAATATTAAGCTATCCAAGGGAGAATATGTATTGAATAGGCCAATGCTTTCCATTCTAATGGGTGGTGCAGATGTTTTACTAGGAGTCCAGTGGCTACAATATTTGGGTATGATAGCTTTTAATTTTCAAGAACCTTTCTTGAAATTTTTTTGGGAAGGAAAGGAAGTTGAATTGAGGGGTATCAAAGGAAAACTTGGAAAGATAATCAACTATAACAACATGAAAAAACTTCTAAATAAAGAACAACGGGGTGTAGTTACACAATTATGTTCACTAGAGGATCCCACATCGAAATCATGTATTTCTCCATATCTCCAAAATGTTTTTGAGAATCATGCCAAGGTATTGAGACTCCCAAAGGCCTCCCACCTATTCTTGATCATGATCATGCTATTCATTTGATTCCATGAAGTGTTCCTCCAAACATCAAGCCTCACATATATCCATATGCCCAAAGGAGTGGGAACTCATTCAAAAGTTGCAGAAAATCACAGTTCAGACAATATTGCAAGAACTTGACCAGGAAGGAAAAATCATATTGGAATGTGAAGCAGTAAAAAAATCAAGAAATGGAAAGCTATGCATGATCCAGATTTAAATAGGAACGCAATAGATTACAAAGATAACCATAAATACAGAGATGTGATAACCATAAATAAAGAGATGCAGTGGAAATAATACTTCATTTCATTAATGGAAAATACCGAAATATGCTTACAACCAGAATTGGAAATTAACCAGCTAGGACGATGGTAGCTTATCTCTGAGAAGAGATGTGCGGCTACATGTCTCTGAACTGTTCCGAACTTGTGTTACAATGAGGCTCGAAGGCCTATTTATTATTGAGAAACAATTGGAAAACCCTTCACATTCCAAAACCAACCCTTAGAAGATGAAACGCCAAATTGTGGGCCCTGTTTTGGGTAAATTGGTACATCAATTTCCCGGGGTCGTAACTTTGGCATACGATTCTCCGTTTGATGCGTTATGATTAGCTCGTTAGAAAGATCTATCCGAGAACTACCATTGTTGGAATGGGCAACACCGGTCCATGTTCCATGGACCCGTGTTGCCCGTGGATTCCCCAAAAAATGTCGTTTAGGGCCTCAAAACGGCTCCGGAAGTTCAGGACCCGAAAAACTGCTAAAAATAGTAAGTTGTGCTATAATTAAGGAAACTAAAAATGCTGAACGAGACAATGATGGGGGTCCAGATGGACTTGGCAGGTGGCCACCAATATCCACTTGGATCATTCCTCCCCCCTTAGGAAGCAATGGTCCCCATTGCGTTGAGTTCCTCCATCTGCTGAACTTGTTTTGCACTGTTTGATGTGTCCAGTAATGGTGGGAAGCATGGTCGATGACGGTCCACATTGAACAATTGGTGCAGGTGAAGGAATGGAGGAATGCTGTGCTCCAAAG
>APFE030978804.1:52311-76891 GCA_000404065.3 Pinus taeda
TTTTGACCTTGGCAACCTGATTCCTTGTGTAATAATGGATAGCCATTTTCATTTTCAACTTTTTATCCATATTTGCCTTGTGAAGGAGCTTCTCAAGGTGGAATTTGACTTTATCAAGCCAAAAATCCATGTCCTCATTTATTTCCATGGCAATGCTATCTTCAAAGGTCAATTCTTCCTTTGGTGGTTTTTTCTCTCTTGCCCTCTGAAGTGCCTTCCTAAGACCCATTGTCCTTCGTCTCTTCCTTGCCACATGTACTTCATGCTACTTAGTGGCATCATGTTTCACCACTTCCTTGCCTTTCATGTCTTGTTTCTTGGATTGGAATTGGTCTTTCTCCATGACTAGTTGTTTGGCCTTAAGTTGATTGTTTTCTTGCTCAAGGAATGAAATGATGAACTTGGCCCTTTCCAAACTGTCCTTGAGCTCCATGATCTGAGAATCCTTCTATTTTATGAATTTTTTTAGGGTTTGGTGCTCATAATTGGTGAGCACTAGTATTGCAGAAATAATACTGCAAATCTTGGGCTACCTACTTTACTCTTATCAACCTGATAGTTCGTAACAAACTTGGAAGAATCAATATTGTATGCACAAGTACTAGTTCTTACTACATGTTGTCACTTGTTCAGCCAACACAAGATCACTAGGAGCTCAAGCCAACTTCTATGGATTCTATAAGAAGCTCTATGTGTGATGAAAGGAAATAAATACTACTATATAGATGTTATTCTACCTACAGAAAGGAGAAAGACTGAAATGTAAAGAAAACCTAGTAAACCCTAATTAACCTACTTTTGAAGAAAGCACTATGAAAAATATGAAAGGATTTCCATTACCTACTCAAGGAAGTAAACAACATCTAAATAAACTATTTTTGCAAGTAATTAAGTAAAAAACATCTTTTTGGATTTTTATGTCTTTTTATGTGAATTTGACATGCATGTAATTTATTGTGTGTGAATGTGGTAGCAAATAGCTGGCGTTGGAGGGTGGTTTTGGGACTTGAGAGGATGTAGGATGGCATGGATGGGTCCTAGGAGGTCTCAGGTGGCCTTCTGGAGGCTTTTCCCACACTCGGCCTTCAAAAGAAATCCTACAGGAAAATCTACAGGAGGACACCAGAAATCTACACGACAAAAACAGAGAACTACATGAGGCCTACAAGAGGAGGCTGAGAGCAGTGTTCACTATCTTGAAGGTGTGAGAGAGGGTGGAAAAGGTATATGAAGGGTGGAATGAGGTGTTATGGGGCCTAAGGTCTACCATGAATCACCAGGAGAGAGGAAGATGATTGGGTTTGTTCAAGGAGAGAGGAAGAAGTTCTATGGAAAATGCAGGAAACTAGGGTAGAATTGAGGGGAGACTTGGGCGACCTGTAGGGAATGGATCATATGGAGGATGGGATTGCTGATAGGTTGGATTGTTTCTAGAAGAGATCTGATACATAAAAAGTAACAGTCAACCAAGGAAATCAAGCAATCAATGAAATGAGTGCATCTAGGAAAACATAGTTTTGCATCAAAATAGTCTAAACTATGACTTATGAAAGGAAATGATAAGAAATGACGCAATAAAGAAAAGCATGAAAGAATACTATTGCAAATAAATAAGTGAGCATGATGAAGAAGACTGAGGAAAAATAGAACTAGACTATCAACCTACTAAAAAGGTGTGAACACTTAAGTCCTACGAATGAGGAAAATCTGTGTTTTTGGGGCAGGAAGAGGGTATTTGCCTCAAATCATGGTCCCAAAGGGAGGAAGAGAGGCCAAGGCAATATTTCTAGCCTTTTGAATCTTCTTTTTATCACTGCTTAATCTGCTATAGAAAGCACAAATGGAAACACACTATTGAATCATCAAAAGCAACCTATTCTTAACCATAAAAGAAATACATCTAACAACAACCTAATCTGCAAATTGAAATAAAACATACAAATAGAAGTAAACAGGAGCTTGGCTACTTGGAATGGGCCCTAGCCCAAGAGCTTCAACCCTTTGAGGTAACTCAGTGCTAGCTCAAAAAGGATTCCATCTTTATTTTCAAAACAATAGCAAAATTACATGAACTGTCACAAAATAATAAGCTCGAAGTTGAGCAAAGTTTACATAAGAAAAAATCCAACAAAACTCTGACCCTAGTGAGGCCCTAGGCCTATCTACTTATACGAATGAAGCTACCAATAGATTCCTTAAAATCAGGGAGGCTTGGCTCCTAAAACTCGAGATAATCCCAGTCATCCTCCACTTGCTCGGTTGCCTTCTAGTGCATGATTTGGCTACTTGTACTCTGCGTTGAATGAAGGGGAATTCGAAGTGAGTAGTAATAAAAGAGGGGTTTTCCCTCCTATAAGTCCTCTCCTTTTTCCACTTTGAGTTATTGCTACCATTTGTCCGTTGGATCCTTGAATTTGACCTCAAAATTCATCATTAATTTGCATTAAACACATGTTAGACCACATGGAATCATAAATAACTCAACTCACTCCATAAGCATAAATATAGTCAGAAAAATCATATAATAAGCTAAGGGTATGGTTGATTTGACTAGGTTAGGAGGTAAAATGAGCCCATATAGTTACCAATTTATGAGGCTCATCAATAATGTGCCTCCAAGTCAACTAGGTCAAAGTCATGCTCAATGGGCTCCTCATCATGCAAAGAAGCCTCATGATGTGATGGTGATCCTTGTTCTGTTGATGTAGCAGTCTTGGCCCCTTCCTCAATTTGAGGAGAAAACACAAGCCTTCTACCTCTCTAATATGTCTTTGTCACCTTAGGCCTAGGTACCTTGGAAACCTCACCATGTTTGCTTGATGAACCCATGGCCATGGGATGTACTCACATGGTTTGGTGCTGGCTTGGTGAAGTGGTTATATGCATTTTCAAGGTTTCCTTAATGAAGGTGTCCCATGTCATGTTATTCTCTATCAACTAATGGAATAATATAACCTTTATCAGGCTATGGTGAGAGAGGCTGGGATAATACACTTTTCCTTTCAATTGCACCCTTTCATACATTTTGGTTAGGCTCCTATACAAGTAGCTCGACAAATTTAGAGACTTGGCAGCTGTAAAATGCATGACCAGTCTTATGTGGTATTGATATAGCTTGGAAAATATTCCCTAACATGTGAAGAACTTCATGACAACCTTTATGAATTGTGCATATCTCTCCAACAAGTATATGAATGGGAAAACATGTGAGTGAGCTCCTTTTTATTGTGATTCAGGTAGGGTTTGTACTCTTCTAGGTCTAGGTTCATTCCTTCGAGCCAGTTTTCACCATGTTTTGTTATGCATATAGCTTGAGAGATGGAATCAACTAAAAACATGAAATCAGTCCATGTGATGGTGATCTTGTCTTCCTTCAAGGTGAGGGAAAATCTACCTTTGAGATTCTCATGGTAGCCTACTTCCTGCACTCTTTGACAAAACCGTAAACAATTGACATCTTCAAAGCATTTCATGACAAATGGGGAGGAGGCGATTTCATTGCAATTAGAGGGCTCAAAGCTCAGTATCTTCCCCCACTTCTTGTACTTCTTCTTCTCTCATGGTGATGAGTCAGGCTCCATACATCAAACCCTAGGTGAAAGGCAAGCAACAATAGTGAAATTTTCTATTGTGAGGGAATGAGGTGGTATGATGGACTTAGGAGTTGCCTAAATTTGTAGGGAAATTTAGGAGGGTATGCATGGAAAGGGAAAAAATACAGGCCTATCCTAGAAAGAGATAGGGTAGATTAGCATTTAGAGGAAAATGATAAAAATTGAGGGGATAAGGCTTCATGATGGATGGAAATGGTGTATTAGCTACAAACAGAGGTGTAGCGATAAGGAATCTAGGGTTTAGGGAAGCAGCTCATCATTTGAGGATAAAAACCATGAAAATAATGTAATTCCTAGAAGAAGAAGTATTTGATCATTTTCTTGACATATGAGGCAAAGGAGGGCGTGAAAATGATTAAACTTACTTGTTATAGAGATTGGAGGATGAAATGACTAAAGAGGATCTTTGAAAAATGAATTTTGGTGGTCAAAAAATAATTTTGAACAACTCTATCATGTGCACAATGAAGGCTTCCTGTGCACAACATGTTATCTAGGTGTGCAACGAAGGCTCTCTATGTGTGGCAAGAGTCAATTTTTTCCTATGAGGGTAATGGAATCACAATTTTTGCAAAGGAGAGGGGGGAGCTCAATTCTATGATGGTAGACAAGTCCAAATGAGTGTGAATGAGCTCCTCCATGTCCTTTTATAACTTTTTTTGGTGTCTAAGTGATTAATGAGGTAGGATGGCAAACCTAACCAATTCAATTTCTTTTTTTAGTTTTGTAGCCTTAGGACCTCTTCTTGTAACTTTAGAACCTTAGGAACATTATTACATATAAAAACATAAATTACATTTGAAATCAAGGGTTATTGAACAAATTTTCCTATTGTTGCTCCTCATTTGCCAGATTTATACAAGAAATGACTAATTTTGTGACCTTAACCCTAATGACCTAATGGTGACACTGAGATGAATGGAGACCATGATGATGTGACTGCAATGGTATTAATGATGTTTTCATGATGCTAGACTGAATTGAGTGATGAAAGTGACTTGCATATGAAATTCTTGGGAGAGTGGAAATAGTCCTACACACACTAGCCAATGGCCAAATTTTTATTTGAAGACTCATTGAAATGAAATAAATTTGACCTGACACCGTAACAACACCTTGTAAGAGCATATTTGATCACTAGTGATAGGCTGAACTGACTGACACTAACATCCTCACAAATAATCTTACTTTTTTTGCGACTTTGGAACCCAACGAATTCATTAGCAAAAAAAAGTTGTGCCCAACACAAAGTCTCCCTTTCTCTAAAATTGCTTTGTACACTCTTTATCACAACCATAGGCTTGCCTCCTACAAATCTTGTTCTGAAATTCTCCTAAAACACTCCATCCCTCAGAAATTAGGAATTCATTGACAATCCTTGGCACACACTCTTATTTGTTCATTTCCAAGAATTTTGACCTAGTTCTCCCTTGCGTTCTCGTGACTCTCCATAACTCTCCTCACCATCCATTGACACTATCTACCATGTTTTAGCACATATTTTCATTCCTTGGCATGCCCTGACACTCCTTAGCCATCATTCCCTTACAACTACCCTTACCTTTTTTAGACTTGGGTAGAATCCAACCAACTCCTACCTTGAATACAACAACTTAACCACATTATAGTTACTACAACTATACTATGCCTTGTTCACCTAAGAACTGCCTATAAAACATCTTAGGCTACTCATGTCCAACCTCAACTCATCCCACTTAACAAGTTACAAATTCAAGGCTCACGTCCAACCATGGCCATGAAAAAACTAAGAAACATACTTTATATTTTGACATGTCATACACATGGCACGTCTAACAATACCTTAGCCCTATGCGATGTGTGTTAGCATCCCCTACATTACTTGGCATGCTTTGTGCTCCCTAGCAGACCCTAGAACTCTCTGCATGCCTTGCTACTTTAGCATGTCTTGGCACTACCTATCATATAACCTTGTCACTCCCTCCTTAGAACACTTGGAACTTGTTTACACCCCCTATCACACACTTGTATCTCTTCATTTACATGCATTTTGAGGTAGTTCACCCTTGTGTTTCTGTGGCTCTCCCTAACATTTGCCGCACACATTGACACACCTTGGCACATGGTACATCTTGGTATGTTTCCTTGGCACTCTAGAATTCCATGGCACTACCTAACATATAATGTTGCTCCTTCATTTCCACACCTAGAACTCACCAACACTCCTCATCACACACTCTTATTCATTCATTTCCATGTCTTTGAAACTACTAATCCCTTTTGTTTCCTTGGCACTCAATAACACTCCCTGGCATGAATTGGCACACCCTAGCAGTTGGCACATCTTGGCATCTTACTGTAGCCTTTAGGACGCCTTCGCACTACCTACCATACCTTGTTACTCCCTCAGTACACATGTATCTCATTGACACTTCCTATCACAAACTCTTATTTGTTCATTTGCATGCACTAATTTTACCTAGTTCTCCCTTGTGTTTCCCTAGCACTTCCTAACATGTCCTAGCACATGTTGACACACCCTATCACATGACACATCTTGGTTGCATGTCTCCCTAGAAATCTAGCATGACTTAGCACAACCTAAGCATACCATGTCACCCTCTCCTCAGCACACTTGGAACTCACTCACACTCCATGTCAAACACTCTTATTCATTCATTTGCAGCAGTTTCATTCCAGCGTGTGTGGAGGACACCACTATTGGAAAACTACATCCCACAAGATCCTCAGAGATGGATACTATTGGCCCACCTTATTTTCTGATGTATTTTCATTTGTTAAATCTTGTGACAGGTGCCAGAGATTTGAAGGGAATCAGCAATTGAAGTCCCTGCCCTTAAATCCTATACATGCTAGAGGCCCTTTCAGTAGTGGGGCTTGGATTTCATTGGAGAGATCAATCCACATTCCAGTGGCCAACAAAAATGGATTTTAGTAGCCACAGATTACTTCACTAAGTGGATTGAAGCAATCCCTACCAGGAAGGCTGATCATCATGTGGTCATGAAGTTTTTGACAGAGAATATCTTCACTAGATTTGGTTGTCCACATAAATTAGTCACAGATAATGCAACAGCCTTCAGAGCAAAAGAATTGGTGGACATGTGCAATTCAATGGGCATTAAACTGGTTCATTCCACCTCATATTATCTTCAAGGCAATGGTCTAGCAGAATCTTCAAACAGAATCTTGATAAGGATAATTAAAAAGCTACTGGAGGAAAACAAAAAGAATTGGGACTCTAAACTCAAGTATGCACTGTGGGTTGACAGAGTAGCCATTAAAAAATCCACAGGAAATTCTCCTTTCAAGCTAGTATATGGTACTAAGGCTATATTCCCGATTAAGCTAACCCTCCATGTGGCAAAGTTTTTGCAAGAAGAGTAGAATGAGGAAGAAGACATGGAAAAAAGGCTCACTGATTTAGCAGAGGTACATCAGATCAGAGAACAAATAGTTGAAAGGTCTGTAGCACATAAGAAGAAGATCAAGAAAGTTTTTGACCGGAGGACGAAATTAGATAGTTTTCTGGTTGGAAACTTGGTCCTTAAGTGGGATGCACTGAAAGAAAAGAAAGGCAACCATGGGAAGTTTGATGCTTTCTAGATAGGGCCTTTTATTATTTCTCAAATCCAAGGGAACAATACATTCATACTGCAAAGTATGTCAGGGGAAACAGTCTTTGATGGCTTGGTTAATGGGTGGTTTTCAAAAATTTATATTGTTTAAGGTATTTGGGCCTTAAGATTGTAAATATGTTATTTTATCAGTTTCAGTGTAAGCTTAATTAGACTCCATGCCCAATGGAACACTAGGAAATTTTGCTAATTTGTTTTTCATAGGAAAGGCATTGATCTGCAAGTTCTTGAGACCTCACAGGGAGGATCTCATCCCTGGAAGGAGCCAGTGTTAGCTCTGCTATAGGTTGCTAATGTTCGAGGAGAAGAAGTAAGCTTGGTCTTTGGTCTTACTCAAAGAAGGCCTACACCAGATATCCTCTCGCTTCTCCATTCCTTGCCCATTCCCCTCTTCTTCTCCTTTGCTTCTGTTTAAAATCACATAAAACAATTTTCTTAAGCCCCATTGATTAAAACCCTGAGACCCATATAACCACGTGCCTTCTCAAAACCCCTAATCTGTCGTTTCCTTGTCACATCAAACAAAACCTATGCGTTCAAACCCCCACCATCTAGTCATGTCCACCGTGATCAGATAGCGTTCACTTTCCCCGCGCCTGTAAACCGCTTGCGTGTTAACTCACGATAGAAGTGGTTTTTGTCCCTTCTCGTCTGCCTCGTGTCACTCGATGATTGTGATCACGAGCCCTCGTATGATTACCACTCACACTCTAAAAGCAGTGTAGGCAATACTGCTTACCACCCATCCTCTGTCCCCGCCTGATAAACTCTGCACATCTCTTCCGCTCGGTGACCGTTGGATCTATCCACCTGAGATCCAACGGCTCACTTTTGTCTACTCTCGCTTCCTCCCAATATCTCCCGCTAAGAGATCTATACCGTCCATCTGTGCAATTCGATGACCAACCTTGTTCCTCCAACAAGTCCATCCACTTGCCATGCAGTATGTGACCTTTGATTGTCCCATGCACCCGAAGGATGAAGGCGATCACCTACTAGTACCCGGTACAATTCATCTTCAACAATAGGATTCAAGAAACAGTATGGCCGAGGAGAAAAGGACAGAGTCTGAGGAGGTGAACATATTCAATAGTTACGGAACTTATTCCATATGATACTCCACCTGCCCAAGAAGGATAGCAGAGCACCTGAGAAGATTGGATTTGTTCACTGAAGTAGGCAAATTGTACTAAAGACTCCATTAGGCAGTTAAAGTGGTTGGTGGTCAATTATGACCCCTCCTCGCCTAGAATAGAAGAATATCTTTGTAATGAAACTTTATATATACCTAGAAACAAGATGTAATCAGGGTTGATGGTTGTGATTTTGATGTAAGGTTCAACTTCTAGAGGCTGTGACTGTCTTGATACTTGTAGCATCTCATCTTCATTTTCAGCTAATACAAGCTTATTTTTCTGTTAATTACTCACTATTCACTTCTATTCTATTCTAGGTCGCACCTGTATTGTAGTTTTCATGAACTCTTGAAGTTTAGCATTAGAGGAGTTGTCATCCTACCTTTGTGGTAAATTCTTGTATGTATCAGTGAATGTGTCATTCAGGTTTCCTTTTTACTTAATGCCAGAGAGTTGTCATCCTATTTGTGCATTAAGAAATAGCTTTGTAGACCTTTTTACTGGTTGCAGCCGGCCATCACATGGTCTTGTGCATTTTCTAGTGGTCAGTATTCTCCATACTCACCTAATCCTTAAAATGTGGGTAATTGGTGGTCTAAAGCCTTGTAGTCTGGGGGTGTTCATGGATGTATGGAGTTAAGCATAGTGGAAGTGGTTATCCGACTTGAACAAGCTTCATTCCCTCCATTCATACATTCCAACATTATGTTGAGTATGTAATGTTCCCGAGCATCTCCGAGCTACAACCTAGGAGAGTTTCTTGGGGTGATAACATTAATTGGCACCATTGACAGGGATGGAGATTGAAGCTCAGCTTCCTTGAGAGAATGACATAGTTCCAAATTTTGATGATAGACAAAGTCTGGGCACATTCCTGGTTGTAATCATCTATCTAGCAACTCTACTGGAGGATCAACCTAGTGGTGACTCTAAATTGTAGTTCTGGCTAAGTCTATAAGGCATACCTAGAGAAATCCTCAGAAATCACTAGCTGACCCAGTGCCTGACCCTGAGAAGATTGTCGAGCCGAAGAAAATCTTACAGAAAGGAGCATCAGGATTAGGTAAGCCCAAAACATCTTATGTATCTCTACAAGAGAAAGTTATAGTTGAAAATATACAGTTTGAAGATCTAGAGCCTAGCATTGCTAGTGAAGAATCACCTTCAGAGATTCATAAAGCTCCTTGTTCATTTTGTTCCCCTTTGGATCTCAGTCCAAAGAAAGAATCCCATACAATCCATCATATTCCTGCGTCTTTGTCATCTGTTCCATTGTTTCCTACTATTCAATCTCCTAGTATCCTTCCACATATCTCAATCATGGAAGGCCAGCAAGCACCCACAAATATGGAAAGAATCATAGCTGCTAGATATGGACCCTTGGTCTTGCCTATTCCTTTGAATGCCATGCCTGCTGGAAAGTATCATAAATATATGCCCAAGTTCGCTAGCACAGAGGGAGTAACAGCTAAAGAACACCTTGAGGCTTTTTATAGTTATGCTGATAATCTGGATATAAGTGAGGATGATGTGTGGATGAGAGTATTTGTTCAGAGCCTTGATGGAGAAGCGAGAAAGTGGTTCAAAGAATTGACCCCTAGATCTATAATAGACATTAAAGCCTTAGATAATGCATTCTTGAAGCATTTGGGGGATAAGAAAGACTTGCTATATTATCATACCAAGTTTGGTAACTTGAAGAGGGAAAATGGGGAATCATTGCCTGATTTTAAGAAAAGATTTAACCGTATGTATAGCAAGATACTAGTTAAAGTAAAGCCTACTCCCACCTCTGCCAAACTTACATATGCCAGTGCTTTTGACTCTGATTTCTTCCTACTCTTAAGAGAAAGAAGATGGGCCACTTTAGCTAATATGTAAGATGCATCTCTTGAGGTGGAATCAAATATCATAGCTGCAGAAAAGCTCAAAAGTCATGCTGACAAAAGGAGGCAGAGAGGTGAGGCTTCTTCTTCCTTTGCTTCATCTTCAGAACCTAAATTAGACAAAATGACTAGAATGATAGAGTCATTGGCTGCTGAAATATCTAAGATAAAGATTGAACAGAACTCAGGAAAGACAAGGCTTCCAAATACATTTTTTCCAAGAAATCGAAATCCATTCAAAAGAGAAAATGAACAATTACAAATCATTCAGAAAGGTAAAGAAAAAAATGAGCAACAAAGGGTAAAAGCTCCTTTCTAGAATGTAGTCATGGAGGAGGAGCAATTTGAAGAGGAGGATGAAATTCATTGCATGGAAGATAAAGGCAATGCTACCTTTATGACATTGGCTGTATATGAAGAACCATTATTGCATGACCAAAATAGTCAAAGGTGGGACAAAGAGGTTTTTCCACAAATTGAGGAGTAGAAAAGATATAATTTGAGGTCAAAAGCAAACAATGTCAAGGAGAATCCTACTCAAAAAGTTGTTGTCCCAATAGAGTCATAGAATATGAGACAGAAAAAACCAGCAGCTGACCCAGTCATCCTCAAAGCACCAGTTCAATAGGTAAGAAGTCTTGACAAGTTCCCTTCCCCTTTTAGCTTTGAATAAGAAGTTCAAAAGTTAAAAATATCTGTGCCTCTGATAGAACTTGTAAAGAGTGAAGTGTTTAGAAATCCTATCCTTGAAGCTCTTGAGCTGAAAGCTGCACAATCCTCCACTGACTCTATAAAATTGCAAGATGATAAGCCTGTAGTTGTGCTTAGCCCAATGACTTAACCTACTGATGATAATTATCCATCCTTTTATGTCTCCTTGATCATTCATGATAAAATCCTCCACAATTGCCTACTAGACATGGGGGCTAGCCACAATCTAATGCCCAAAGCTGTCATGGAAGAGATAGGCCTTGATATCACCAGACCATATCATGATTTGTTCTCCTTTGATTCAAAGAAAGTAAGATTCCTAAGATTGATCAAAGACCTAGCCATTACACTAACTCAGCTTCCCATGAAGAGTACAATGATGGATATTGTGTTGGTTGATGTTCCTCCTAAGTTTGGCATGCTGTTTTCCAAAGAGTGGATTAAGAGACTAGATGGGACACTACAGAATGACCTATCCTATGCCACTGTCCCAGTTTTTGGAGGAGAAACCAAGAAGTTGTATAGAGAAGCATAGCTGGCATATATCATCAGTGATGAAAATAATCCTTCTAATCATCCCATTTATGTTGTGGACACTGATTTCGAAGCATGTATTCTCCAAATTGAAGAGTCTCAGAAGGCCTCAACGTAGATTAAGAAACGAACAAATTAGGCTGAGGAAGAGCAAGGAAGTCAGGTTTGGGAGATGTTCTTTGATGGAGCACGTTCCAAGGAGACTGTAGGAGCAGGGGTGGTGCTAATATCTCCAAAACAAGAAAGAACACATTTGTCTTTTAAGCTGGCTTTCCAAGTCACTAACAATATAGAAGAGTATGAGGCTCTGATATTGGGCCTTAACGCAGCAAAAGACAGAGGAATCAGAAGCATAAAGGTGTTTGGAGATGCTGATCTGATCATTCAACAAGTAAACATAACATTTCAAGCAAAGCACCCAAGGCTGAAAGCATACAGAGATGAGGTATGGAGACTCAAATATTCTTTTGATAATTTATGTATCTCATATATCCCTAGAGAAAAAAATTAGCTTGCTGATTCCCTTGCTGTGTCTACTAGCATGTTTATTCCTCCCGTGCCTCCTAGACTAGTTTATGAAGTCCAAATGAAATATAGACCATCCTTGCCTGTTAATGTCCAGGATTGGAAAGTTTTTGAAGATGATGATGAAGTGAATAGATGCCTGCAAGTCATTGATGAATTTGCTGAAATGAAAATTGACCAAGAGAATGAAGCCTTGGAAGAAAGCCCCCAATCCCAGCTTAGGATCAAAATTGGAAAAGATAGCATTGTCCAACTCTCCAACAATCATATACCTAAGGGTTTAATTCCTCTAGAAAGAATGTTTGACCAAAATGATGTGCCTTATAAGGCTGCCCAAAAAGAAGATCAATTTGTAGTCTATAAGCATAATATAGGAGGTCCAGGTCAGCCAAGATACATAAATCTGTCCACCCATCTATCTGCTGACCAAAGTTCTAAATACTGTAATCTAATGAAGCAATTTTTTGATGTATTTGCCTGGGAATATAGTGACCTGAACGCATATGAAAAAAAGATCATCGAGCATAAAATTCATTTAGAGAAAGACACCATCCCTTTCAAACAGAAGCTGAGACCAATAAACCCTTTGCTCCTTCCTCTGATCGAAAAAGAAATCAAGAAATTACTGGCCTCCAAGATCATAGTCCCTCTCAGGTATTCAAAATGGGTAGCCAATTTGGTTATTGTGGGGAAGAAAAGTGGAGAAATCAGGCTTTGTGTTGATTTCAGAAACTTAAATAAATGCTCCAAGAAAGACAACTATCCTCTAGCCAAGATGGAGTGTTTGCGGCAGAAGGTCTCAGGAGCCAAAGTGATGTCTTCCCTGGATGGATTTTTAGGGTTTAATCAGATTGTTGTACATCCAGATGATCAAGAAAAGACTGCATTCACCACTCCTTGGGGCACTTTTATGTATTCCAAAATTCCTTTTGGACTGATGAATGTTGGAGCCACCTTTCAGAGAGCTATGGATATAGCATTTGTGGGAGAGAAGGATAAATTTGTCCTAATCTACCTTGATGATATAACAGTGTACTTCGACAGCCATCATGACCATTTGCAGCATTTGAGAAAGTGTTCCTGAAGTGCAGAAGGTTTGGGATTTCAGTCAATCCTAAAAAGTCACAATTTGCTTTAGAAGAAGGCAAGCTGTTAGGACATGTGGTTTCCGCTGTAGGTGTCAAAATTGACCCAGAAAGAGTAAGAGCAATACAGAACTTGTTTGTTCCAAGATCAAAGAAGGACATCCAGTCCTTTCTGGGCAAAATAAACTTTGTGAGGAGGTTTATCCCAAATTTTACAGAACTCGTGAAGCATATTACCTCCATGTTGAGAAAGGGGTCAGAGATCAAATGGACTGATTTAGCAAGAAGATCCTTTGAGTCCATTAAGAAAACTATTATGGAAGCTCCTACTTTAATCAACCCAGATTACAACAAGGAGTTCCGCATAATTTCATTTGCCTCTAATGACACCCTTACAATAGTTTTATTGCAAGCAGATGAAGAAGGCTCAAAGCATCTAGTGGTATTCTTCAGCAAAAACTTAAGGGATGTTGAGCTAAGGTATGATATTATTGAGAAACAAGCATATGCTCTTATCAAGTCTTTGAAAGATTTCAGAGTTTATATTCTGCATTCCCAAATAATTGCATATGTACCCTCTGCTTCAATAAAAGATGTCCTAACACATCCTGATGCTGATGGAAGAATGGTTAAATGGATTGCAAAGTTTATTGAATTTAATATAGAATCGAAGCCCAGCAAGCTTGTCAGAGGTCAGGTCCTTGCCAGACTATTGGCTGAAGTAAATTGCAAAACATTGGACATAAATTTAATAAGCACAGATGTAGAAAATGATCAAACAAAAGAAGAAATAGCTGAACCAAGGAAAATACAATCATTGGTAGAAAATCTAACTTCTTGTGATTGGTACTCTACAATAGCTCAATTCTTGCTGAAGCTAGAAGTTCCTCCAGGTTTCAGTTCAAGCCAAGCCAAAACTACTAAGCGCAGGGTAGCAAAATACTGCATCCATGACAACCTGCTTTACTGCAGGGACCCCTCTGGGATTCTTTTGAGATGTTTGGACAAAGAACAATCTATAGAAGTTATGTAGCAGTTTCATTCCAACATGTGTGGAGGACACCACTATTGCAAAACTATAGCCCACAAGATCCTTAGAGCTGGATACTATTGGCCCACCTTATTTTCTGATGTATTTTCATTTTCTAAATTTGGTGACAGGTGCTAGAGATTTGAAGGGAAGCAGCAATTTAGGTCCCTGCCCTTAAAGCCTATAAATGCTAGTGGCCCTTTTCAACAGTGGGGCTTGGATTCCATTGGAGAGATCAATCCACATTCTAGTGGCCAACAAAGATGGATTTTAGTAGCCACAGATTACTTCACTAAGTGGATTGAAGCAATCCCTACCAGGAAGGCTGATCATCATGTGGTCATGAAGTTTTTGACAGAGAATATCTTCACTAGATTTGGTTGTCCAGATACATTAGTCACAAATAATGTAGCAGCCTTCAGAGCAAAAGAATTGGTGGACATGTGCAATTCAATGGGCATTAAACTAGTTCATTCCACCTCATATTATCCTCAAGGCAATGGTCTAGCAGAATCTTCAAACAAAATCTTGATAAGGATAATTAAAAAGCTGCCGGAGGAAAAAAAAAAGAATTGGGACTCTAAACTCAAGTATGCACTATGGGCTGACAAAGTAACCATTAAGAAATCCATAGGAAATTCTCCTTTGAAGCTGGTATATGGTACTGAGGTTGTATTCTTGATTCAGCTAACCCTCCCTGTGGCAAAGCTTTTGCAATAAGAGTAGAATGAGGAAGAAGACATGGAAAAAAGGCTCACTGATTTAGCAGAGGTACATCAGATCAGAGAATAGCTAGTTGAAAGGTCTGCAGCACATCAGAAGAAGATCAAGGAAGTTTTTGATAGGAGGACAAAATCAAATAATTTTCAGGTTGGAAACTTGTTCCTTAAGTGGGATGCACTAAAAGAAAAGAAAGGCAACCATGAGAAGTTTGATGCTTTTTGGACAGGGAATTTTCTTATTTCTCAAATCCAAGGGAACAGTACATTCATACTACAAAGTATGGGAGGGGAAATAGTCTTTGATGGCCCAGTTAATGCGCGGTTTTTGAAAATTTATATTGTTTAAGGTCTTTGGGCCTTAAGATTGTAAATATGTTATTTTATCAGTTTCAATGTAAGCTTAATTAGACTCCATGCCCAATGGAACACTACGAAATTTTGCTAACTTGTTTTTCACAGGAAAGGCATTGATATGCAAGTTCTTGAGACCTCACAGGGAGGATCTCATCCCTAGAAGGAGCCAGTGTTAGCTCTGCTACAGGTTGCTAATGTTCGAGGAGCAAAAGTAAGCTCGGTCCTTGTTAGTAGGAGGCCTACACTAGATATCCTCTCCCTTCTCCATTCCTTGCCCATTCCCCTCTTCATCTCCTTTTCTTCTATTTAAAATCACATAAAACGATTTTCTTAAGCCCCGAGCATTGAAACCCTGAGACCCATATAACTGCGTGCCTTCGCAAAACCCCTAATCTATCATTTCCTTGTCACATCAAACAAAACATGTGCGTTAAAAACACTGTTGTCCGATCATGTCTACCGTGATCGGACGACGTTCGCTTTCCCCGTGCTCGTAAATCGCCCACACATTAACTTACGATCAAAGTGGTTTTTGTCCCTTCCCGTCTGCCACACGTCACTCAATGATTATGATCACGAGCCCTCGTACGATTACCGCTCACTCTCCAAAAGTGGTGCGGGCAATACTGCTTACCGCTCACTCTCCAAAAGTGGTGCGGGCAATACTGCTTACCGCTCGTCCTCTGTCTTAGCTCGATAAACTCTGCACATCTCTTCCGCCCAACGACCGTTGGATCTGTCCACCTGAGATCCAATGGCTCACGTTTGTCTACTCCCGCTTCCTCCTGAAACCTCCCACCGAGAGATCTCTGCCGTCCATTTGTGCAATCCTATAGTGAACCTTGTTCCTCCAACAAGTCTGTCCACCTGCCATGCAGTACATGACCTTTGATTATCCCATGCACTCGAAGGATGAAGGCGATCACCTACCAGTACCTGACGCAATTCATCTTCAACAACTGCATTCAACAGTATGGCCGAGGAGACAAGGACAAAGCCCGAGCAGGTGAACGTATTCAACAGTTATGGAACTTCTTCCATACGATAATCCACCTGCCCAAGAAGGATAGCAGAGCACCTTAGAAGATCTGATTTGTTCACTGAAGTAGACAAATTGTACTAAATACTCCATCAGGAAGTTAAAGCAGTTGTTGGTCAATTATGACCCCTCCACGCCTAGAATAGCATAATATCTTTGTAATGAAACTTTATATATACCCAGAAGCAAGATGTAATCAGGGTTGATGGTTGTGATTTTGATGTAAGGTTCAAATTCTGGAGACTATGACTGCCTTGATACTTGCAGTGTCTCGTCTTCATTTTCAGCTAATACAAGCTTCTTTTGCTGTGAATTACTCACTGTTCACTTCCATTCTGTTCTAGGATGTGCCTGTATTGCAGTTTTAATCAACTCGTGAAGTTTAGCATTAGAGGAGTTGTCATCCTACCTCAGTGGTTAATTCTTGTATGTATCAATGAATGTGTCATTCAAGTTTCTTTTTTACTTAATGCTAGAGAGCTGTCATCCTATTTGTGCATTAGGAACTAGATTTGCAGAGCTTTTTAATGGTTGTAGCTAGTAATCACATGGTCTTGTGCATCTGCTGGTGGTCAGTATTCTCCATACTCACCTAATCCTTAAACTATGGCTAATTGGTGGTCTAAAGCCTTGTAGTCTGGGGGTGTTCACGCATGTCTGGAGTTAAGCATAGTAGAAGTGGTTATCCAGCTTGAACAAGCATCATTCCCTCCATTCATCCATTCCAACATTATGTTGACTTTGTAATGTTCCCGAGCATCTCCGACCTACAACCTAGGAGAGTTTCTTTGGGTGATAATAGGGCTCATACCTAATGATTCATGATGTCCATTATTGTAGGCAAAATCCACCAAGTGCAGGCAATCCTCCCATTTTTGGGGTTGTTGCATTACAAACACTCGTAGAATATCTTCCAATATTTGTTTCACTTGTTCTGTCTGGTTGGTTTTTTGTGGATGGTAGGAACTGATGAATTGAATTTGAGTGCTTAATCTTGCAAACATGGTTTTCCAAAATGCAGATGTAAATTTTACATCTCTATTGGATATCACTACTCGTGGTATCCCGTGTAGTCGGAAGATTTCCCTCATAAATATGCCAGCAATCTCCACCGTTTTATAAGTGGATTTTATGGGAATGAAATGAGTAGGTTTCTCAGCTTTTCCACCACAACCATGCTTCATTCATGTTGTTTTCTTGTACGATGCAATCCTGTAATGAAGTCCAAATTGATTGTCTCCCATTTCCGTTTAGGAATGGTTAAGGGTTGTAACAAATCGGCAAGATGTCGATGTTCTACCTTTACTAATTGTCACTTAAAACATTTGGACAAGTATTATGCCACATAATTTTTTTGTCTGGTCCATAAATAAATTTTCTTGATAGCAGAAAACAATTTCTGGTATCCTGTATGAGCCGCGTAAGGTTTTCTACGAAACTCATCTAATAACAATTGCTTGACAGACTTTTGATTGGGAATATAAATCCTATTTTTGAATGTTAATATTTTATCAGGGCTAATTCCATACTCTGACTCCCTCCATTTTTCTTGAGTTTCCAAAGCTTGCTACCATAAGAATGTATATTTCGATCTCTTCAGGAGGCCTCTCAGATAACCTTTGGTAGGTTATACTATGCTTGGCTGAATTGTACTTCATAAATGCAATGTAATTTTCAACTTATTTTCCTTTGAGGTGTTTCATGTCAAAGTCAAACTTTCTCAAGAATGTGGTCCATCTGGCCTGCCAAGCATTTAAACTGGATTGGCTAAAGAAATTTGTAAGACTACTATGGTGAATTAATAACAGAAATTTCTTCACTACACTTTTAATGCATGCGCTATTGCAGTCAGCTCCAGATCATAAGTAGAGTAATGTTGTTCATACTCCTTTAGTTTGCGTGATTAATAGGCTATGACATTTCCTTCCTGAGTTAATACTACACTGGCACCCTTCTTAATCACATTTGTACATACTACAAAATACTTTTCTGAATCACACAACTTTTTCTACAGTGAAGTCATTGGAAAAGCTTTTTTTGAGAAGCCTTTGATAAACTGACGATAATACCCTCCTAGGCCCAAAAAGGATCCTATGTCAACAACGTTTTTTGGTGTGGTATGTTCCATGATACTTTTGATCTTTTCTGGATCCACCGCTATACCTTTTGCCAATATTACATGGCCTAAGTACTGGATTTGATCCTTGTATAAATCGCACTTACAAAATTTTGCATACAGCTAGTTATCTTGCAGAATCTACTATACTGGTCTCAAATGTTTCTCATGTTCCTCCTTACTTTTTGAAGAGATCAAGATATTATCAATAACAATAAGTAAAAATTTATTAAGAAATGGTTGGGAAATGCCATGCAACAAGCTCATGAAAGTGGCCGGAGCATTGGTAAGCCGAAAAGGCAGTAACACAAACTCATAGTGTCCATAACGAGTTCAAAATGCAGTTTTGCAGATGCCTTCGTCCTTTATTCTGATTTAATCGTAGCCAAACCTTAAGTCGATTTTGGATAATATGCTAGCTCCTAGTACTTGATTGAATATATCGTTTATATGACGTAAAGGATATTTATTTTTGATGGTCAAATTGCTTAGCTAATGGTAATTGATGCATAATCTTAATGTCCCATCCTTTTTCTGTACGAATAGTATAGGGGCTCCCCAAGGGGACACGCTAGTGCGAATATAACATTTATATAACAGTTCTTGAAGCTGCATTTTCAATTTTGTTAATTCAAGAATGCTCATGCAGTAAGGGGCTTTAGAAATAGGAGCTACCCCTGACACTAACTCAATGGTAAAATCGATGTCGTGCTTTGATGGCAACTCAGGAATGGATTCATAGAGTACATCCACAAATTCTTGAATTATAGGAATTCTCCCTAAGGAGGTCATATTATTCCTATCATTTTTGTACCTTACTTACACAGCATAAATCTGAAAGCTCTTCCTTATGCATCTTCTAAGCTGGTTGGCTATAATAGGGCATAGTTTAACATTCTTCTTGATTCCTTGAATTTCATTTCATTGCCCTAACTCGGTAAGATAACTAAGTCATTCTTCTTTGTAATCCACTAGAGACTAGCGACTCTCCAACCAGTCCATTCCTATCAATGCATCATATGAACTGAAGGAAACGATGTTCAAGTCAATGTGAATTAACTGTCCTTAAATTATTATAGGGAAATTTTCTGTTTCTGCAGACACCTTCGTTTTTGTCCCAGTGGCTAGTTGAACTAACCAAGGTTTCTTAAATTTACTGCTTTGTAGCTTACATTTTTCTACCATATTAGGACTAATGTAGCTTAAGCTAGCGCCTAGATAAAATAAAACAAAAACATGTTGATCATCAATCATACCTTCACATTCGATCATAGTGGGCTGATATTTCGCTTGATGATCATCCATGGAAACATTGATTCTAGACATGCTTCTTGAAATATCTCCCATTATAGATGCTTCTTGCATGTTTGACAGTTGTTCAGTTTGAGCATTGTGTGGGCAATTCTAGTGATAATGTGCTTCCCCACACCCCCAACATTGCAGTGGCAACTTCTGTGGCTAGCCTGTAATAGTTTTGCTAACTCCTTCCAGCTGTCTATTCTTGGTATGAGTCTAAGTTCTAGGCATATTTCTTGCAAATTTTCCAAAAGTCCTTTGTTGATTATTTCTACTATTTATGAATTTTGGTTTTCTGTTTGGTGGTACATTCCTTATTTTCTTGCCAATGGCTCCCTTAGGTCCTTCATCTTTCTACCTCATCTGCTGATAACATATGCAAGCTTTATGTATGACATCATCCACTGTTTTAGGATAATAAAATTATAATTTTTCCTTCATGAAATTTGGCAAGGTCTTAGTGAACTCATGAATTTTAGCTTTTTCTTCTTGCATATATGGAACGTACCATAACAGGCAAGTAAACCGCTTCACATACTCATCCATGGTTAAGGCTCCCAATGTTAACTCATAGAACTCCTTTTCTTTTATGTCATAGTAATGTTTAGTTAGGTATTTATCTTTAAAATGTTTCTGAAACTCATACCATGTTACTTCCTCCTCATCTATCTTCCTCACGGTTTCAATTTCTTCCCACCAAAGGGTGGCCTTCCACTGTAATTGGTAAACTGCTAGTCGAGCTTTAAGTTTTACAATATATTCATAAATCTGAAGATATTTACCCATGTCAATCAACGAGGCTCCTGCTTCTTCAAAATCCCCTTCAAATATCGATGGTTTTATTTTTTTAAACTCACCATTTTGTCCTCTGCCTTTTTGTCCTCTTTTGATCCAACACATTATCTGAATTCCCTTCTTCGTTTTCTTTATGGCCTTCTCTTGATTCTGCATTATCCTCTCCATTGTTGGTAGTTGGGGTCGTTTCTCTATTTTTTGTTATGGGTCAGGAGCATGTTGATTTTGTCGATTGGATAGAGTTTTAAGGATCTTCTCATGTTCTTGCCTTAGTCGCTTATTTTCCTTCCTCAAGTTCATGATTTCTGCTCGTAAATGTTGCACAGTTTCCAGCAGAGCAACGTTGGCTTGCCGTGATTCCTCTCCCAATTGTACCCATAGTTCTGGGTTTGTCTCGACATAAGGTGTTTATGGTTGCCTTACTGTTCTAGGGCTTCTTATTTTTTTGTGTTGGTGCTAAATTATATTTTTTTCTTTGCTCTCTTTGTGTTCATATACATCCAAACTCAGTTTATGTAATTTATTCATTACATGATTACACATAGATAAAAGACTTAATGAATTGCACTAAAATAACCGAGAAGTCTTAACTCATGAGCCTGGGCTCTGATACCATTTATAACATCCATATATATATATATAAAATTAACCATTATGTAAATAAAAGTGTTGGGCTATAGAAATTAATTGACTATTACCAACGGGCATTTACAGTACCCATAACCTTCACAAATTACAGGGCTATTTCATGTGGATAAAGTAGCACCCAATCCTTGTTGGACTCCACGTAACTCTGATAAAGAATGGCAATTAATTTTCCTGCCTGGTCCTTGCCTCGAGGAAATCCACCTCATTGAAGCGGGAGAAACCCGAGGTCCTTCGATGTCCTTGCCATCCCTTCCATAGTTGGCTTCATACCTCTACATTAACTTGGCCACTCAGAGGAGTCTGGAGATTGCACATTTCGTGTGATCTTTGTCGATGGATCCCGGATGATCCACGGTCTTGGCTGCTTGATGTTGACAGATAGGGTTAAGATCCTATGGCTGCGAGGGAATGTTCATTTGTTCCTAATTTTGTTTCATGGTGCTTCTGCTCTGTGGCCCTGATGGTAGACTGTTAGTTCTCGTTTCGGGTCCATCGTTCCTATCCTACCATGGCTACATGCTTCTCCACCAGGTAAGGGCAAGTCATTACCAATGTTTGAGTGTTTTGTTGATCATCCTTTCCTTACTATTTTAGCGGATGAGATGGGGTTTCCTCATTGTCTCTCCTATGGAGGGGTTATTGATACTGAATGGGTTTTCTTGTCAAATATGTGTGACCTCCAGATGGAGCAATACGACTTCACCTGTAGGTGGAAGGTAGCAATCTCATCCATTCATGGTTAAGTTGATTTCCTTTTCCTGAATATTTTTTAAGGGTTTTAAGCTATTCTATTGAATTTGGTCGCAGCCCCTGGGAGTGCAGTTCTCCGCTCATATAAGATCTCTTTTCGTCATTTGTTTTTAATTTTAGATTCCTTAAACTAGAAATGGTTCTTATTTAATTGTTCTTTAGAACAAGTAATATTTCGATGGTTTTGTTTTAACCTTGCGGAATGACCTTCTCGGGCTTCGACGTTCTAAGCATTACTCTGTCATCTTTTCTCCTAGTGGATTGTGCCGAGAACTCCTTTTGCTTTGAGTTTTTAAGATTCTCCCATGATTTGAGAGCTTGAAATTGTATTAAGATGGAATTGGGCCTTACGGCCATAATACCTCTCCTCAATGATTTTAGCTATCTGTTTTAGTTAAAGATAGGGTTGGTATGACCGATGTATAGACTTGTATTTTGGTTTGACTCTTGTATTCAATGGGGACCGAATGGTGATTTAGAATTTAAACATATACTGTAATTTATTGGTTGTTATGACCCAAACTATTACAAAGCTTTATTGTATATACATATTGATTAAGTTTGTTTTAAAAGTTGAGAATATTTTAAGATTTACATGAAAGGAATCGTTGTTTTCATTTTCTGTATATGATTCTAAATGTGCCACACTTGATACATTTCTATCTATGTTCTATGCTTTAAGGGTTCGATCTTTTATGACCCTGGGTATTTGGCTCTCGGAGGGTTCTTGCAGAACTCGACCGAGGCTGATAACCCTAACCCTTCAGCAATATACATATCTTCACACCAAATATGATTTGGATTGTTACATACATGATTTTCTTGCTATAAATGTACAACGATTGTTGTTGTGATTTCTGGAATTCTATTAGTATATGTGGGTATATAGTTTTAATATGGAGCATAAATGTTTACGGTTGAGTTAGAAGCCTATTAAGTATGAGAAGTCTAGACTCGAGTGATAGATCTTTGTATCAATACTTGATTGTTAGATTCATGATTCCTTTGGGAGTAAATTAGAATTCTTTCCGTAAACAATATCATCATAAAAGCAACAATATGTGTTTCTTCCTATATGTTCTTGCAACTGTTTGTTACATTTTTGTGTAGAACTTATTAAAGATTTCATTTCTATACTACAACAACATTCTAAGTTACTAATATAAATTTTTTTGATGACACTAAACATTAATTACTTCCCTAAAGTAATAAATAGATGTTAACACAAGGATAAGTACATAATTGGCTATTTGAATGAATATGATTCAGGCCTACATTCCTTTGATTTAGAAGGTCTCGCCACCTAACCTCGGATCTCATAATTATGTTGCGAATCCCCCTCTGAGCTCTTCCACTTCTGTCAACGACAGACAATTTTGGTGCCTTGGGCATCACAAAACTAATCCAGCCTCAAGTCACGTACCTCAACTCCTTCCCACTGGCTAACTTGCTCAGCTCTCGGAATAAAATTTCTCACAGTACAATTTTTTTCTCCCCCTTTCCAATCCCCACTGGTTCCTCCCTTTTTCCCTTTTTAAGGCAAAAAGTGAGAGAACTATCTATAACTATTTTCAGCAGTTCATAAAACTGATTTTCTAGTTCCATTCGCCACTGAATTAGAATCTTTTAATTAATATTTAACAACTTTTCTTATGGCTTTTCACCCTAAATTTTTTTAACAATTCAAAATAAACTAAACTAAAATAAAAGTAGTAAATAAAACATGATAGCAACCATTGTCGATGTTTAATTATAATTACAATATATTTGATTATTTGATTATTAATTTTTTTTTAAATATTATTTAATCCAATTACTTTATTTATTTTAAATTAGACAATTTCATTAATTTATTTAATTACATTAATTATATTAGTTCATTCAATTTAAATTTCTCATACAATACCTTATCCTAGAGTTATTACTTTACTTTTGAATACACTTTGTTTTAAAATTATTATTTACTATGAGCTTTAAATATTATATTAAAAATAAAATCATTAATTTTTTTGTATTTTTTAATTTGTTAACAAAATTATTTAATTGTAATTGTCTATCTTTAAATGTATTATTTACGAATATTTATTATAAATTATTATTTTACAATCAATATATCCACTATCAACTAATAATATTTTCATTCTTATTATTAAAAAGATTCATATATTATCTAATAAAACATTTTTTAATTTGTCCAATGCTTAAATAGTTGACGACATTTTTTTTGTTTAGTGCTATTAAATTATTCGGTCGATTCTGCTGTCTTCGCGGCATTGACTTTCACGTGTGGTCGATTCTGCTGTCTTGGTGGTCATCAATTTCACTTTCAATTAACTTGAAATTATTTTTAATCCATAATTTCAATTAACTTGAAATCTTAAGAAGAATATTCATACCATATTTAAAAATATAAATCAACAACTTAATTAAAAATATAAAAAATATTGATTACAACTTTTTATTTAAAAAAATAAATCAACAAAGCTGTATCCACACCTTAGATTTTACATGTAACAGTTTACCATACAATAAAACATTTAACTCTCTCATACATAAAGATAGGAGTAATTTATGATTACTGCAAGAGGTTTAGATTTTAGAGTGGTTAAACTTATTTTTATAATTTTGTGGTTAAACTTATTTTTATAATAAGAAATCATACATATATGTTTGTGTTTTTTTTAGGTGTATCTATAATCAA
>APFE030978804.1:85714-103469 GCA_000404065.3 Pinus taeda
AATTTATATATTTAAAACAATGTATTTATGACTAATTATAGAAAATTAATATATGTTTATAATAAGTATAATGATGTTAAAAAAAAAATAAGTCATAAAAATTAATTAAATTATAATTTTATTTTAAATTATAATTTTTTTATTATCAACTATAAAGAATTAATGTGCTACAAATTTATATATTTGACAAAACGTATAATATGATTTTTAATAGTGAAAATGTGTGAAGTAGACATTGTTACAATGTCATGGCTTACTAATACCAAAACAATAATGACTTTTTCTTAATTAATGAATTTAAATAAAACAATACAACTACCTTCAAAATAAATATTGTGACATCCCTAAATAACTGGGTGTAAAATTATACAGTTGAGAAGGAGTAATTTGGAAAGTTACGAATCAGTTATTAAACTAATTGTTGATTTTCATGAAATTAAATGTAGATGAAATCAAGAAGGAAATTACCGTGAAAGGGTTAAGATTTTCTTGACATTAATTGGGGAAACTTGAATGTTAGACCTGGGAAGTGAGCGCAGATTACAAAGAGAATGGGAATACTGTCGCTGGCCCTGCGATGGATAGGAATTCGTTCCCTAGACCATTTTCACGCGTTCATTCACACTTTCCATTGATCGGGATTTGTTTTATTTTCAAGCAGGCACTGCTAAGATTATAATGGAATTCGGATTCCCTTCAATTGCCTTCACCACTTCAGTAGATTTCTTGTAGCTTGCCTGTTAGGAAGGAGAATGGCATTGGTCATCCATAACCATGCATTCCTATGTTTCTTGGCTTCTTTCGTTTGCTTCGTTGAATAATATGAAAATTACAAGCTCGCCAAAGCTTCTGGCTCTCTTTGTGTTTGGTGAATCGACCATTGACTCGGGCAACAACAACTATATCACCACTGCATTCAGGGGCAACTATGCTCCCTACGGCAGAGATTTCATTGATCACCGACCCACGAGAAGGTTTTCCAATGGGAGACTGGGAACAGAGTTGTCGAAGGAAAAGGATAAGTTGACCTCTTGAAATATTCTTTGTTTATGTGCAGTAAAAGATTGAATATTTTATATGTTTTCTTGGTAGAGAAAATATTTTAATCCACGCACTAAAAGAATGATTATTTTATATGTTTTCTTGGTAAAGGAAATATGTTAGTGCATGCAGTTAAAGATTGAATGTGTTATATGTTTTCTTAATAAAATAAAATATTTTAATGCATGCAGTAAAAGTTTGATTATTTTATAGGTTTTCTTGGTAAAGAAAATATGTTAATGCATGCAGTTAAAGATTGATTATGTTTTCTTGGTAAAGAAAATAGGTAGTTCCTCTTAGAAAGACTACATGCGAGTCTTGTGTGTGAAATGCTTGTCTCTTGTCATTTTCTTGGAATAAAATCCTTGCTAAATATAACCAAAATATCTTCTTGAGAAAAGATGGTGAGGCATTTAAACTCCGTGAGGACATAGTGTGAAAAGTGGCCAAGTTTTCCTTGAATTACAATATGTATTTTTATTTAACAAAAGTTTCTGAAAAGGGATATATGATAATTGCATAGTGATTCTAGCTAGTTTCTAAGTTTCTAGTGAAATAGTTATGCATTACATGCATGATAGAAATAGCTAATGATGTGCTTCTAGACACATATATATTCATTTCTAACTTTCTTGAATAAAGCATATGTTTTATATACACATAAATATGTTTTCTTTTTAGGAAAAGAGTGCATTTTTCATGCATGAAAATAATGACTTTATGGGAGATCTCTTGAAAACAAGAATATAGATTATTTTACTTAGAAAAGACATATGAATAGTGTTCATAAAAGAAACAAAATCCATACTTGTTTCATGAGAAGATTATGCGCATTGAAGTAAAAGTAATTGTGTTAGGAAAAACACAAGTTGCATTTACATAAGGGTAGCTATTGTGACTTTGGAAATATGATTTTGTGTGTACGTAGAGAAAGTGATTATGTTAACTTTCTTGAAAATAATAATCTCTTGAAAATATTGTCTTGTTAGATGAGTTGTGTTGGTTTCTTGATTTTAGTGCTTAAAAGGTTAAGTTAACCATGCTATTGTTTCCTGAATTTTTATGCATAAAGATGGGATCTATAATAATTTATTGAAAGGGAAGCATGAGGAACCTACCTATGGGAAGATAGAGAATTGAAGGTATAATGACTTCCTTTAAGAAAGAAGTAAGTAATTTGTTACATGAAATGATGGTAGTATTCTATAGAAGAGAATATGAGTTGTATACATTTAAGAACGGTTATTATGATAAGCTATTGTATGCACAAAGAATAGTCATTGAGATATAGAAATAAGTTCTTTGTATGATAGAGAAACTATGTTGAGTTCTCAAAAATAACCATGTGAAAAGAAGACATGTGCATAAGCATAGGAATAACATTTTATTACATGTATGAAGATATCATGATTGTGTTATACATTTTATTAGAACTAATGGGTTAGATCTCTTAAAGAGAATTATGCATTAGTGTGAATAAACATTGACGAAGTAAAACAAGTAATTACTTGAAAATATGTACTAACTAATTAGTATGTTATGCTTGCTCATGCACATGAGTAGATGTTAAAAGATCACTTTTAGAGGTTCCTTATAGATTGATTAATATTGTATCTAATCTTGTTGTCAAAGCTTCTTGACGACAACATTGACAGGAAACGATGGAAGTTGGTGCCAAAGAAAAGCGATGTTTAACAGTGTGGCAGAAAAAGGTTTAATGTTCCATACAGATTAGTACAAGTTGTGGAATCGTACATTGCTAGAACAATCATGCCATAAGGATGTTGCATGAGGTGATAAGTAGGTAAAGATTTTCATGGAAAATGTAATAGCTTTTGGCTAGTTATGAGACATTTTGATGATATTTCATTGAAATAATTTTATAACAATGTTTATGGGATGGAATCTCTTATAAGCTATTGAGTGAGGGGTGAAAACCCTCACGAGCGTTTAATAATAAGATTAAACATTTGTTGGTTTTCACCATATGGGGTTTCCAGGGTATATCGGTGTTCAATGGTGTGATTGCCTTTTGCGTGAGTTGGATGATCTTGAATCCTTGATGATGATGTTTCTTTATTTGATGTGATAATCATAATGTCCTAGTACATGATTATTTAATATGGTTAAGGAAAATCATAAAATGGACGAAAGCTTCAAGAGATAGTTTATGTTATTACACTACCACACTGGTGGTTAATAGTTATGCAAATGGTTATGCAACTTACTATGCTCTATTGCATTTTATTTTATGCATTAATGAACATTATATCTAATGGTTAATGAGGAATGTGTAGTTGTGATCTGGATAATTACTTGTGGGTAATTTGTATTAAAAAAAATTCTAACTCCCTGCTTTTACATGTGAGGTTATCGGGGTACGTTACAAATATCATCCTTTGATTTGTGATCACTAGTAAGAATATTTTAGAATATGTCATAGTGTTTAAATACCCAATATCTACCTAATAACTAATGCATCACTATAAATTAAATGGCTAGTAGGCATGGATAGACACTTAAAAACTAACCTCATAATACATCTCACATTTTCCAAATTTAAAAAAGAAAGTGAGATTATTATTATTTTATGATTAATTATAATTAATATATGTACATGATAAACTTGATGTTGTTAAAAAAAAAATTGTCATAAAAACTAATTAAATAATCAATATATGTTTTAGAATTTTTATATTTAAAAAAACATGTAATAAGTTTTTTAATCATAAAGATACTTGATGTCATGGCTTACTACTACAACCCCAAGAAACTTATCACATTTTCTTAATTAATGAATTTAAATCAAACAACATTACTACCTTTAAAATAGAATTTAAATCCCCTAAAATCTACCTAATAAAAATTATGCATCCATATAAATTAAATAGCTAGTAGCCATCAATTTCCATTAAAAACCTTACCTCATGATACATCTCACATTGCCAAAAAATAAATAAATTAATAAAATAAAATATTCATTAAAATTTAACTAAATTATAACTTAAATTTTAAACTACTATTATTATATTAGTTATAAAAAGCGCTAATATATGAGGTAAACTTATAAACATTTATAAAAACACATAACATTATTCTTAACCATAGAGGTTCACTCCCACTTTACTTAATAATACCTCATTTAAAAAAAACTATAACTCATGTTTGTATGACATTTTTTTAATTAGATAATTTCGCTAAAACTGAAAAAGGGCATAACTACTTTTGAGATAAATATCAACATTTAAAATATTTTAGAGTAGTCTTTGGAGATTAAATTCCTACCATCCACCAAATAATTGTTGATAATGTAACACCTCCCTCCCACATTTACCCAAGTTAACGAGTTTGTTGGGGCAAACATGTGATGAGAGGCTACTTTGATGTGGTTCAACCCCCCACCTATAGTTAAGGAAGTGGAAACGAAATAATGAAACCAAGGTGACCTTCCACACATGTTATAGATCCGCAAGGAGCTAACCAACCCTTCGCGATGGTCAACCTGTGAAACCACTTCACAATATATTGATGGGGACCCTTAGTCTCTTTGATCAGAAGACATGCATGCAATTGTGACTTTCAAGTTGATTTGTTAGCAAGGTATGCCAGCAACTGTGAATTTCTTCAGGTAGTTTTGTGCTAGTGATCCCAGATTCTGAGCCACTTTTTCAGGGCCATGTCAAAGATCACTTCTCAAAACTTCATGAAAGTTTCAGAAATGATGAATAACATTGAAACAAGGTTATGCATACAAATATTGGTATAAGTACTTAATCTAATCCTCACTAGCTAGGACAAACATCCCATCAAAGATGTCACAACTGTGTAATATATCAGTCATAAGAAGAGATATAAGCATAGGGGTGTCGTACTTATCTTAGATTCATAAGGAAGCAATGAATCCTTATCAAAATAGTTACATTATCATATATTAGGCGATATATTCATTTTTTATTAATTTTGTAATCAAAACATGATGAGAACCATACATCAAGTTTGTCATAAAACATCCTCATAACCAACAAATAACCAACAGAAATAACCCGGATATAGTAGTCATAAAAATCACAGAAAAATCAATATATTTACCCATCAAATAGTAGAGTAATCAAGCTCTTTCTAACATATGCAAAATGCAAGGAGATGTTGAACTTCCATATACCACCTCACCATAGATTGGGTTGAACCAAATATCTCCTTGAACGAATCATACATTCATCATATTCCAAGCATGAATGTAGGATCTCATGGAACAAACTAAACAAAACCAAACCGAGGATTCTAGAGGAAAAACTACCTCAACCATTGATTGCACCTCACAGTCATACATCACTAACCCTCACCATATCGCTCTCTACAGAAGTTGTCGTGTGATCGAGAGTGTTTGTTCCAACCAGGGATTCCATGACTAGTAACTCAAACCCCAATTATTATGAGGCTTCTAGAGTTTTTTCCCAATGATGACTTCCACAACTAGTAACTCAACCCACCAAGGACTTCCACAACATTTTTCCAGCCAAGGCTTCCACCACTAGTAACTCAACCCAAGCTATTATAAGGCTTCCATAACATTTGTCCAACCAAGGCTTCTAGGAACTAATAACTCAACCCACAACCAAAAGAACATGAGAACCAACTAGAAAACAAAATTAAAACCCACAATGTCATGATTATCCAAGAAATGGAATGGATAGGAAAACCACTATCAATCTAGGCAATCCTCCATGTCAATGACAAATGAAAACATCAACCCAATTCATATGCCATGCATGAAAAAATTAGCAATGCAATCATAAATTGACCTCCTACCTGCAAGAAAAGCCCATTGTAGTTGTTGATGTCAATGTCCTCTTGTGCTTTCTTGGTCTTCCATTTTCTTCTTTCTCCAAATGCAAACCATGCCACAGTTCTCCAAGAGTCCTCCAAGAAAATTCTAAGTTTCCAAGTGTATGAGAGAGAGATAATAGAGAGAGAGCTCCAAAACTGAATAGATCAAAGTATGTCAATTGATCCTCAAAAACCTTTTTATAAATGAGGCCTCTATTTTATTAAATTTTCTAGTATTTTACTTCATTTTCCTCCCCATATGTAACCTGTGACCTTTCACCCCCCTTTTCTCATATTTTCATTACTTTCATAAATAAAATGCTAAGTAATGCCTCATACCTTTCCAAATCCTTTGCCATTTTGTTTGCCAATTTCCATAGCCATTAACTAATCGCAAGTGATCCTCGTCACTATTGTTTTCCCAACATTCAACTTGGAATACATGTCCCATGATAATGGTTATTGTTTTTCCTTTATTACTCTATTACATGGATTTTTAAAGAGGGATGTTAGAGAACCTCCCCTTTAGGGAACACCATCCTTCATGTTCATTGACACCTACAACCAACAACATTATTGAAAGAAAAACATACTGCCCATGGAGCTTTATAACTTAGCTCATTTCAGTATTTACAATTATGAATATGGTGAAAGAAAACAACATGAGAAACATAACAACATGGCAAACATACCCATACCACTTATTAGAGCCTTATAATAAAACTCGTGGTAGTATTTACATCCGTATACATGTATACACATGCAAAAAAATCATACCAAAACATATATCAAGAACATTCACTCAATGAGTGAATAGAGAAGTATATACAAAGTTCATCTGATGTGTCACCAACCATGTAGCTTCATTAGGCCCAAATTTATTCCATTTCACTTTAACCTACTTGATTGCTTGATTCAAAAGCATGAGCATATCTCTCTGCAAAATGAATTAAGGTTCTGACAAGAATTCGCCTTCTCAATACAACTGTAATAAAGATCATTCGATCACATCAACAACAGATTTAAAATAATTCTTAAGAAATGGCACACAAAAAACATAATGGACTTTCACTATCGAGGGAAGTGCAAGATGATAGGTCACTAGTCCAATAATCTCAGTAATATTGAAAGGTCCACAATACCAAGGTGCCAACTTAGCACATGATCCAATCCTCAAGAAGATCTTCTTGTGCTTGATGTGTAAGTATAGCTATTCCACAACCTTAAACTCCTTAATCATCCTATTCTAATCTGCATAAATTTTCTGCATATTCTGTGCTGCTTCCAAATTCTTCTTGATAAACTCCATTTCCTATTCCATCTTTGCCATCATGTCTTGTCCAATGAATACCCCATTAACTAGACCACTCAAACTCATAGGAATATTGTAACTCCACCCATATATTTCCTACAACAGACTCATCCTTACAGACTCTTCATATTCATTACTGTAAGTGAAATGAAGCGGTGTAATATAATCTTCCCAATCTCACTCCTGATGTGTCAAATACATCCTAAACATGTCCTCCAATATCTTGTTGAACTTATCTGTTTTTCCACTATTTGCAGATGATATATTAGGTTGAAGTCCAACTCTATACCCAAACTTTCAATTAACTCTTTCAAGGACCTAGAAGTGAACTTAGCATCCATGTATCACACATTTGTTTTTGGAACACCATGTAACCTTACCATATCTATGATAAATACATGTGACACATCAATAGTTGAATATGCATACTTTATTCGAATGAATTGCGTTGTATTTTTCAACCTAACAACCACAACCATGATAGAACCATTCTATCTAGATGTCCACAGAAAACATGTGATGAAGTGCATCGAAATGACCTCCCACTTCCACTCTTGAATCATAATCAGTTGTACCAGACCATCTAGATTCTTATAGTCTTATTTTACATGTTGAAAATCCAAGAATCTATCCACAAACTCTTTTACCTCTTTCTTCAAATTCTATCAATAGTTTTGTTAGAGTTCTATGCTATAGTAATCAAAGTCAGGTTTAGTCATTTTATCATTTTGGTCAATTTGTGAAAGTTTTGCTAGGATCTCATAGAGATCAAGTCATCACTTTTTATGAAGTGTGTGAGGTCAAGTATTTATTGTCAATTTAGGTTAGGATATATAATATAAGACCAGTGATGAAAGACATCAAATCATTGATTTCATAAAAATTCTAGCTTTAGTAAGTCTATGGTTAATGTGTCATCCAAGTCATAGATAAAGGTAATAGTGGGTTTTGTTTTTCAACTTTGGGACAAGATAGTGGTGTATTTTTACTCAATTACATAGTCAAAGAATTGTATGGCATATCTTTGTCACCATTTTCAAGCACCAAAGGTGTAAGGTTTCTACTATGCTTCTCCCTTGCATTGCACTTGGACATTTCTAAATTTGAAGTCATAATTGCACTCAAACAAAGTTCTAGAATGCATGAAAGGTTATAAAGACATTTGTTTATTCAAAAAACTCATAGAGTTCATCATCCATCCTTCGGAGGTGCTCTGGATGTGAGTGGGACACTTGCTGCATTTATATTGTAGGGGATTTGTTGTGTTCCTGCTGCAAAGGTGGTGGTTTAATGAAAATAAAGAAAATAAGGTGTATGAGGGTATTGAAAATATTGACAAGGCTCCATAAGTAATCTACAATATTTTTGTATCAATTAAAGTTGAGGGAAATGCTCAATTTCACAAATCACAAATTTGTTGCATTTTTGCTTTGTTTTTTTTTAAGAGTGTTCCCACATTTTTTATTGTTTTTTCGACCAAATAGAGATTAATTGTGAAAAACAATAATATTATTTTTAAAGAAATATTCATATCAAAAAACCTCCTTCATTTTCTTCAATGGTGTTAGGTTCCTATACCAATAACAGTCATAATTTTGAATGACTAAGGTTATGCCTTGTAATATTGTACATACCTTTTCTTTCTGCAAATGTTTTTTCATTTTAAAAATAAAGAAAATGTAAAGAGGTTATGTCCTAAAATAAAAATCAAAGGACAAAAAGAAAAAGAGAAGTTAAAAAAATGAAAATATATGAACCCCCAAAAAAAAGAGACAATGAAAGTGTGCAAGTATAAATGCCACTACTATTTCCTTTCATGCACAATAATGATTGTGTGCAGCTTGTTATTCATGCCACAATCCATGGTAATCAAATTGTTTAATCTTGATTATATCATGCTTTGAACTTTATTTTTATAGTTAGAGAATAAAATCTGACCAAACAGTTTAATCCTGGCAGATCATTAGATAGGTAGAGAAAATAAAAGGAGCTCATCAGTTTAATTTGAGCCCTTGGATGGTATAAGGTTAGAATTAGATAGTTTACTTTTTAAAAGAAAAGTATTGATAAGGGTTTGCTAGCCTAAATGCACCCAAATAAAATGTAGAAAAAATGGTAGGGTAAGAAATGGGTAAGTAGAAGTAAGGTTGCTAAAGTATCAAGTTGATTGCACAAAAGAGCTTATGTCATGTTTAAATACATCTTTCAATGTGCATGAGCAGTAAATAAAGCAATAACAATAGTTTACAAGTTGGTTTAATTAACATCCCCTTAGTCATTTCACCTCTTTATTTACTAATTTCCCTATTCATAACTAAGTTCTAGTACTTAAATCCTTCAAGTCATAAAGGGTCAGAGTATTTCTTTGACTTTTGGAGGGACCGGACCCTAGGCTTAATGAATTATGGACATCAAGGGTTAGAATCCTCTTCATAACTATTCATCTCCACTCATTTCCCCGAGTAGCCTAATAAAACCCCTTTTCCTAAGCTGAAACTACATTTACCTAGGAGAAAGCAAATAACCCCATGTGAAATTACCTTTCACTCAAAAAATCCACAAAAACATCTTATCCTAAGTATTATGTGTATGTGAGAGAAATGCATAAATATGGCATTACACTTAATGGTATTTTTCATCCCCGCTCATTTCATTTCATATTAATTTCTAATTTTATTATATAGCTCCTAAATACCTTTTCCGGTGTATTAATTAAATCCCCTATGTATTATCCCTACCCATAGTTTAACTATAAACTATAGCTTTGTTCTTTCCCCAGGAAAACCCACTTAACCCATCAATTCTCTGCATAGACCATTTAAAACCTTAATTAACTTCATATGATCCCTTAATATTGTGATTAAACCATGCATTAGTCACAAACCATCGTGATTAAATCCCCTGCCCCCCCCCTCAACTCCCATTCAGTTTCTTCGCGGAATTTTGCTACCTGACCATCGTTCGATCAGCTGCACCATCATCTAATGGTCCACAACCATATCGGGCGAGCTCAGTGACCGATCGTTACCCACCCGATAAAGCGGTTTTCCCTCGAACCCCAAATGCTACGTGTCAGGCGCGGAGGTAGATCAAGTGACCCCTCCTCAATACTGCCTTCACCGCAAAAGTGGTGCAATGGGATAGGAAGCTACCTCCTGGCTCAAACCAATGAACCATCACTGTTCGATTAACTAATCCCGCACCAAATTTAAAAAGTTTCCCGTTAAAACCTTGAAAAACCTCGCTTTCATTCCTTTTGCCCCGTTTCATAGTAAAACCTATCAAACCATTACGGCGCCACCCTGAACCTTTACAACACAATTTGACCTCCAATTACTTTCAGAACATTGCCATGACTCCTTCCCTAGACATCCTTGTGCATTAAAGCCATCAATTGCCTTTCCTGCCAATCTAAGTTTTCTTAATTATTGTTATATTTTGCAAGTAATTAGCAGAGGACTAGAGCTTGGATAAACAATTTTGATAGTAGTCACAAAACTTGTTTACTCAAAGACTCGAAAAGAAATTTATTCAAAAGCCTATATTAAGAAGAAGAAGACAATTATACACAGAACAGAGAAGAAATGATTCACATAGAGACATTGACTCTCAAAACAAAGGAACGAGACAGGGTACAGAGTTAGAAGACAAATAGGTAAAACATACAAAAAATTGACCAATATCCAACTAACAAATGTTGATACATGCAAAATAAATTACTATTGAAATACACAATTAAAATGTACAGTAAAAGTAAAAATAGAGTAAAAGGAAACATATAAATCAACCTAATGAAAGTTTATCAATGTCAAAGTGTATCAGATGAAAGCCAAAAGTGAATGAAGCTTCCAACGTGAAAGGTCAAATAGCAAGACAACATAAAGGGCTAAAGGTAAAACCATAAAGGCCAACAATACCAAAATAAAAGGGACAACATGAATTAGTTCAATAGTTGTCTCTATCTTCTTGTAAGAAGATATTTTTATTTCCTAGGTTAAATATCAAGTTAGTTTGAGATATTTTGTAAATTTGTTTGTATAAATACTTCATAATTTGAAGTATGTAGGGTGTATTCTTAGACATTTCTATACAAGTTTGATCAAAAGACTGTACAATTATTATATCATTTACTATGCTAGTAAGTTAGATTGACGAATAAAGACAAGATATTTCACACGATTGATGTGTTGATCGAAGTGGAGACAAGTATTCTATGATGTTATTGTTATCTTTCTTAAAGTGTTTCCTCAATATTTAATGTATTTCCAAATCTGAATGCTATAACTAGAATAATATCTCATAATTTGTTTAGTTACACTTTGTTTTAACAACTATGCATATAAATGTTTTCAACTGATATCTAAGTTAAGTGATTCTTAATTTCTCCTTAGTATAGGTTGTCTCTTGTATGTCCATATTAAAGGATTCTTAATTTCCCATTGATTTCGATCACCACTCTATTCCTCATTCACATCCTGGTCTGAGAACCCTTAATTGATCTCACCCTGATTCAAGCTATTTCACCCTTCTCTTCCAAAGACCCGAACTTCACTCAACTAGCTTTCCATTTGACCATTCCCTTTAGTGATTTGATCCAGTTCTGTTGCCCTTCTGTTGACTCCATAACCCAATGGTCTAAAGGGATCATTCTATCCATTTTTTTTAAGGATGTCACCATCCAATCTTCAATACAAATCAAAATCCCCCAAAACATTCATAACTAGCTTGAAATCCAAGCAAACAAAGCTAAATAATATAGAGAGAGCCCTCTCTGATCCTAGGTTGGCTAGAGCCTATGCTCCAAAGTTGATTTGTGGTTACCTTGGTTCTTTCCTTCTTTTGATAACTTCTAGGGAAAATTTATGATCGATAACATAGTGGTGACCATACTGTGGACTCGAACCCTCAGTCCTAATAAAGCTTTAATAAAATTCTAAATCTATATTCTGAGCCTCTTAAAGTCATCTCTTAGAAGTTATTTTGAAAAAATCTCCTAAAAGCAATTAAAAATTTTGAAATTCTAGCTTTTAGGAAGACTCATTTTACTAGGGCTAATCCAGATCCAAACCCTTCCCCAGTAGTTCATATTCCCAACCTAATTTCAAGAAAATCCACAAAAGAATAAAGTCAAGTTAGCAATATATGTTTAATTAAGGCAGATTCATGCCCCGATGATTCGTTAGTTAAATAAGAACTTCCCTTTGATGTGTCATTTGATTTATCATTATTTAGAACAAAATCTGAAAGTGTACATGACAAAATTGTTCTAGATCCTGAGTTTATTGCAGACACAAAAGTTCAACATGCCAACAAATTAATTGATGAATACATTTTGAAATCCCCTCAATCATCCATTAATACTGCCACCACACCTGAGCTTTTTAAACAATTGTCCATTGCTTTGAGTTCACCATTGATCCCTTCAACTTCAACACTACATTCTTCACCACCATTTATACCTACACTCCCTCATCAACCTATCATTACTTATTCATCATCTACTAGTCCTAGTTCTTCATCCACTGTTCCATCATCTCCAAGTACCTCAACCCCACATCTCAGCCTCTCCCAACTGACAGCCATGGCAAATAGATATGCCCCTCTTATTTTACCTGCCAAACTTGGTGTTGTGCTAGCAGACTACCGAAGTAAAATTGTTCAATTTGATGGCACGAGACATTACACTGCACAAAAACATGTCAACAAGATAACAAATTACTTTGAGTTACACGGAATTGACACAGATAATAATCAAATGAGACTCTTTGCCCAAACTTTGGCTGGTGATGTTAGGAAATGGTTTAGAGCATTGCCTGCTAATAGTATTGATAGTTCAGATATGTTTTACTAAATTTTTTTGAATAGATGGGAAAATGAAAGGAATCCCCTACAAATCCTTTCAGAATATGAGAATATTAGAAGGTTGCCTATTGAAACTATTCAAGATTACTCCACTAGATTGAATAATATATACAACACAATCCCAGTAACCTTAGACCCCCATCCAACTTAGCATTAATAAAGTTCCCTGATGGTTTTTACATAGATATGGCCTACCAACTCAAGGAAAGAAGCCCCCAACATTAGAATAGATGCAAAGTGTAGCAGTTAGTGTAGAAGCTAATTTGTTAGCTAAAAGGGCTAGAGTTAGAAATGAAAGGAGAGGGACTGCAAAGGATGAAACTTCATCATTCGGTATTAAAATAGACATTTTAGCCAAAAGTATGGAAAAAATAATGGATAGAATAGAGAACATAGAAAGGAAACCCCAATGGGATAACCAACTAGCACATCGAGTTAGAAACCCAAATTTTAGAAGAAACCAAAACATTGAGAAAAATGGACCAGATCAGAACAGCAGGCCTCCTTTTCAAGAAAATTATGCAGACACATCCTATCCAGAAGATCCATAACAAGATACACAAATTAACCTAATGGGAATAAATGATGAGGACAATGTTTTTCTAACCAAAGATGAGCAGGAATTGTTTATGCTGCAACAATTACAAGTACAGTTCAGGGAATCATTTGATTAGAAATAGGGATACGAACATACCATCTTTGAAGTGCATAAACAATATAATTTAAGAAGAAAAAATAATGTTGATGTCCCTGACCAAACTAAGAAAAAAATGCAAAATCAACCCAAGAAAATAAAAGAAGCGCCTGTTTCAAAAATCCTCCAAATTTTCCCTAGGTAGAACCTGAATCCTTCTGGACCCACAATTGTAGAAATAACCTCTGATCAACCTTCTGCTGATCAACCATCCACTTCCATTCCACCTAAGGGACCAATGGATGAATCTCAAAACCACAAATTCAAAAATCCACATAAGCAGGTCCCCAGTAAAGGAAAAGAACACAAGCCTCAAATCCCTGCTGTAAAAATTCAAAACCTTCAAATAGAAAAAGTCTCTTTGGCATTCAATTTGGGAACATAGATAGAAAAGATAAAGATTTTAGTTCCTTTAACAAAACTAATCAAGAATGAAACCTATAAATCACAAATAACCCAGGCCTTAAACATTGGTGAAAATGAGGATTCAGTGAACTTATTTGATGACCAACCAGAACTCATATTTGGTCTAGATGTTAATGACAAACCATTAGAAGGAGGAGTTCCACCTTTTTACATTAGCCTTAGTATCCATGACAAAATTCTACACAATGCAATGTTGGATTCTAGGGCCTCTCACAACTTAATTCCCAAATCAGTAATGGAGAAATTAAATCTAGACATCACAAGGCCTTATAAAGACTTATTCTCATTTGACTCTAGTCAGGTACATTGTCTAGGATTGAATAAAGAGTTGTGTGTTACTTTAGTTCAATATCCTGCAAAAAGCATCCTTATCGGTATTGTGGTTGCTGACATCCCACCAAAGTATGGCATGCTGTTATGCATATCATGGGGAGCCAAACTTTAGGGATCCTTACAATTAGATATGTCATAAGAAACAATCTTTGTTTTTGGACAACCTAAGAAACTATACCTAGAAACTTTAAAGAAATATATGGTAAGTAGCCAGGATTGGCCTCAAAACTTTCCTATCTACTCCATACACGTAGATATCAATTCTTTTATCATGTATAATGCTGATCAAATGCAAGAAACGATCTTAGACAACACTAATACAGAACCCAAGGAAATTGCAGTTTCTACACCACATGAATCAGACCAAACTACAGAACTATTCAATGAACAAGATGGTTAAAATGTTATAAATGATGAAACATTTGTTGCACGAGATAGTGCAAATATAGATCATGAGATGTTATGGCATTTAGAATTTGATGGATTAGTAAATAAGCTAGGAGCAGGAGTAGGAGTGTGGATATATAATTTGGAAAATCATTACTCAGAAGGCCATGCATATATATATTGAATTTCAAATGTACCAATAATGTGGCTGAGTATGAAGAATTAATTTTAGGTCTTAAGTTAGTTAGGAATTGAGGATCTAAAAGGGTTTATATCATGGGAGACTCTAAAATAATTTTAAAATAGATTGATGGTGTATATATGACAAAAGACCCTAGATTAAATTGTTATAGGGACACTATTGTAGAAATATTTAACACTTTCATAGAATCAAGGCTTGCAGTAATTCATAGAAAGCATAACATGCAAGCCCATAGTTTAGTAGTGTTTTCTAGTACCTGCAAATTACCCTTCCAATCCAACCATCAATATACTACTGAAGTTAGGCATAGAAATGCGATTCCAGATAATTTGAAGTATTGGTGAGTATTTTTTGATGATAAACAAATAAACAAGTTTTTAATTTCAAAAGATGATTTTAGCAATAACAACATAGATACTGACACATCAATAGATCCTGACACTAAGAATGAGATAGAAATAAATGAAATAGAAGGTGAAGAAATAGAAAGATTTAACCCTACTAAGTTTACCAAATTAGATATAGATAACTTAGAGCAAACTGATATTGATGAAATAATCAGTGAGGAAACCGAAGTAATTAATCTCAAATATAATTTCTTACCTAACGGATTAACCCCTCTCGTGGATTTATTTGATTTAAATGATGTTCCTAGGAAGCCTAAGATGGAGCCTTTAAGATCTGATATAGAAGAATGTAATATAGGCACCGATGAAAATCCTAAATTGATCAAACCTTCGAAATCATTACCCCTTATTGAAAAGATAAAGTACATTGAGATATTGAAATAGTTTCAAGATGTCTTTGCTTGGAGTTATGAGGACGTCAAATCCTATGACACCAACATCATCCAACACACAATTCCCATTAAATAAAATCAAAATCCTTTCAAACAAAAACTTAGCAGGACTAATCATGTCTTATTACCTGCAATTGAAAAAGAAATTCAGAGAATGTATGTGTTACCGGGAATAGTGTCCACTCGGATGTCGTTATTCCCACTAAGATGGGTGACTATCTTAGAAAAAAACAAGTAAAGTCTAATTTCGTTTTATTTTATGAAAATAGACAAGAGGAGAACCAAGAAGACCAACCTTAGTCTTGCGCTTGATTTCCTCTCCTTCTTGATAGAGTTTCGTCGCTTCTTCTTCATCTGCTCAGCTTCAAAGAGAACCTATGGAATCACAACAACATACTACTATCGAAGAAACAAAGATCTATATTCATAAATAACACAGGACCAGATGTGCGTTAACCATATAAATACATATATAAACAGGTACACAAGAATATGGAAGAAAACTAGAATAGCTTTATTAAGATGAAAAGTAGCAAGAGGATTACAACCATATGTTCTGACCCAGCATCATCCTCCAGCTAGGAAGCCCTTCTTCACCTCAAGCAAAGCTTAGATCACCCAACACTATGAATGTACACCAGAAACTCAACAACACTTCTCTATAATATACAAAATTATAGCCTCTGGATCTCTGTGATGAGGGATCCATATATAGATGATTACAGAGAAGTGAGTCATCTTATGTGATCTTGATTAGTGTCCTCTCTCTGATAATTCCTGCTTCCACTTGGAGAATGATGATCTCTTACTCATCCCTAGTCGAAAACAGAGAGGCAAGTGTCAGAGGGGAAGCTTCTGGAAGATTCCATGATCTTCCACCTCACATTTTGTCCCTACCATTTGTCCATTCCAGACCATCATCCCTACAAAGGAGCAACTTAGTATGCATCACACCTTGTACACTTGGAAGGTGATATGCATTGAACACTCTTCACTGACCTTTCAGTATGGTCCAATTTTGACCATTTATGAGCAGTTTTTAGTGGAGAACTTCTGGGAGATGCTGTAAACAGCTGACCTTGTTCCTTTAGGCAGTGAAGCAACAATTTTAGGGACTTAGGAGCCCTTAGTTTATGGAAATTTATGATTGGGGTTGAAGTGCCCAAAAATTTCTATAACAGTTGCCCCGAAAGCATGAGGCCGTTAATCTTTCTGATGTCGGGTGAAATTATTTACTATGAGGATCCCAAGTTTTTCCGAGCTGGGAGGTGAGGTGACCTGTAATAAGATACAATACAATACATTATTTTGGAAACATTGTTTCATGATCTAGCTGAGGCGGGAATTCCCATGCTCAGCTTTATAAATTCATTTTCATGTACATAGAACAAAAAATCATCTGTGTGACAGAATGATGATATGGACTCATCATCCTTTGATTTGGATGATCATCTGTTTGGAAATGATGTACACTTGATGTATTTATATTCCTAAATATATCGCAGCCCGGATGAATGAAACTAGATCCAGGTTCTTCAAAACTTGTTCAATCTTCACTCGGAGTACAAGTCGATCCATGTGAAAAATGTTCTGGAGTCGAACATGGAAAGACATAGCTTGATTACCAGCCAATGATGTAAGTTGTTAACAAGTGTGAGAGGAATCACCAACAATGACAATGAAAAAGGACTTGGCATCGAACGCCACATAAAATCTCTCGGTCAAAGGCCATTGATGTAAACTTGTCGCCAAAAGTGAGAAACTTGCCATTGAGGCATGCAAGCTTCAAAGTAATAAAAGGGTTGTTCCTAAGTCAACTTCATGGATAATGAGCTGATGTCGACAAGAAGCGACCTTTCGCAGGAGGGCCTT
>APFE030978817.1:0-25834 GCA_000404065.3 Pinus taeda
GAAGCAAATGTTGAGGATGGAGTAGTAGCAGGTTCAGTTTCAGGTTCAGATATTTCAGGTTCTTTGGCTAATTCACTAGTCGGAGTAATACTACCAGTAACTTCAAAAAATGAAATCGGTTCAAAAATATACTCTGTTGCTTGAACTTGATAATCAGGATGTATAATGAAAGAATACTCTCTGGTCTCTGGTGACCCAACTCTACTTTCACTAGGTGTAACAAGAGCTCACAGCCCTTCAAGCTGACTTGGTGTAAATTCGGGAGGTTTCCCCCAAAGTCTACGGGATTGTCTTGGTAATTCAACCACGATTAAATATTTAATTACTTCACACGCAAACAAAGAAAATCTCAATAAAACCACCTAAAGTCTCTAAAGAACCAAACGATTGAAGCACATGCCTAAAAAAATCTAAGAGATCAAACCACACACAAACAGTAACTTTCCGTACCGAAAACACTAGTTGGTGATGAAATACAACGTCGCAGAATTCAATACAGAAATGGTGGTTGGAACAGTTACCCTGACAACCTGCTTAATGAAACATACTGGCACAAGTTTCTCCACAAAACCGTCTCGAGTGGGGAGAACCACCGCGAGAGTCCAAGTGAGTCTAATCGACGTCTGCTCCAAGTACAGTGAGACCCATTCTTCACCGACACCTTAGGAAAGAATCTTAAGATCATGGTCACTAAGGTTACCAACAGTAACAAATACAACTGGGGTAATAGTCTATGATCCGATCTACGTGCAAGGGCAGAGTAACAAAGCTCAATCCCCTTGAAGGCTCCTCGACATGATCAATCCGAGGTTTACCAACAAGTGACCCCAGGTTCCTCGACAATGGTTAATCTGAGGTTTACCATTTTTAATACGCGCAAATCTTCTATCTTTCCCAATGAGACAGACTTGATTGTCTGAAAGGTTCAGACATGATCTCATGATTGACTCCTTTAAGAGGAGCATCCCAGATTATATCAATTACAATTGGATATATTTTTGTGCAACAAGGATAAGGGAGAATATCTCTTGAATGAGGAAGGCAGTGACTTATTGCAGTAGAAAGAACATAACAATGAAACTGCTACCACACAGGGACGATTTCTTGTGGGAAAAAGAGATGAAGTTCAGTTTAAAGAACTGATATGTGAAACAACAGTTGAAACTATTGAGCCTTGTAATTTTCAAACTGAGAATTCGTTTATAAATGCAAGGATTATAAGTGATGATGAAGTACTTGCGAAGTGTGATAGAGAAATTGCATTCCTGGAATATTTGTTGGGAAATTCAGAGTACGACAATGTGATTGCAGACGAAGGAGTTCACTACAGTGGACAAGAGCAGGAAGCAATCATTAGAGTAGATGATGTGGAAGAGAGACTAGATGACAGTCTTAAGTGTTCTTTAGGGAATTCTTTAAAGAGGACGAAACAGAATACTGATGTGCTGACAGAGGAGAAAGGAACAAAGCAACAAACTGAATTGTTGCCAAAGGAAGATAAGGCACAAAAGCCTTATGTTTTTTATTTTAACAAGTGTTTTATGAGTGCAGGTTTAGTTGCAGATGCTCGAGGAAATTTGGCACAGATGAGTAGCCAAATAAAGATGAAAGAAGAAGATTTTGTGGAAGAATTTAATCCATGGAACAAAGATGCTGACTTGCTGGAGAGAAAGCTGGAAAGTCATGATTCAGTGCAGATAGAAATAATCATGAAAGAGGGTAAGGTTGAAAGGGAGGTAGTAAGCGTAGGAGTCAAATCAAAAGTTGGAGCAAGAGAAAGAGCAATGTCTACTATGGTAGCAAGAGCAAAAGTAGAAGAAAAAGTAAACTAACAACTACAAAGTGAAAGTAAGCAACAACAGTTTGAAGAGTTAGTGGAGAACAACAACAACCTGAAGCAAAGAGAAAAAGGAAGAAGTAAGAGGCAGAATATGGACTAGTCCAAGGATGAACTGGAGACAGAGACTGAAGAATTATGGCAGTTGATGATGAAACAGTCCATGTGGAGGAAATTGATTGCAGCAGGAAGGATGATCAATTAGAACTTGAACCTGATTGACAAGGAGAGGAAGATGAAACAGAATACAACAGACATACATAAGCAACAAAGATGCAAGGCATTTGGGCAACTACAAACTAAAGTTTGGGACCCCGGAGGTTTTTTATCAACTTATGAAGACACATGATCAGGAGATCATGAATATTTTCTACTTTGGGAGTGTTATGCAGGAGCATTCAACCCAAGAAAAAATCATTGTATTCTAGTCGACATAGGGGGGTCATGTGTTTTAAGGAAGTTGGATTCCTAAATGTTGAATTAATGTAATATTTAGGCTTTTGAGTGAGCAGGACAGGAATTAATTAGATAATGTGAGATATTTTGTAAATGCTCTCGAATGAAGGAGAACATGAGTGGTTAATAATGACGAGAGAGTTAGAAGTCAATTATAACTCTTAAAGTAGTTTCATGATTCGAGGAACTAGAGAGGATTCTTAGGGATTAACTGGAGTTATAAGTGGACTTAGAGGACATTTAGGAGTCAATTCAGTAGATTAAGGATATAAACCAGAATTAGTTCAAGAGAACCTTTTTAGTATAAATGTAAGCCTATGGGCAAAATGTAGAGAAAGGAGGCCACTGATATTGAAGAAAGACAGAGAGTCTCGATATGTAATCAATTTTTTGTATTTATATAATACAAAGGTTTATCCTGAAACTATATAAATGTCTGTGTTTCGAGTATTAAATGATGTTTTATGAGTGAATCGAAATTCTATATAATATATGTGCACAGGAAGAGTTTTGTAGAATATGCAGAGGAGAAGAATGATTCAGAGGAATCATAATGGATCATCGAATCCAATTGAAGGATTAGAGTGAAGCTCTGGAGAGGCAGCGAAGTGAGAATTCGCAAAGTTAAACTCAGAGAGAGTTGAGCAGCGGAAGAATAAAACCTTGAAGAAACCTGAAACCACAAGAAAACATTGAAGAAATATCGAAGTCAAGAAAAGGGACGAACGAAGAAGTGAGGTATTAGGAACCGTTGGATCTCAGAAATCAATGGACGAGTTTTTCAGATGATAAGCGGCCAAGATTAAATCGCGCAGACTGGTGTCAAGAAATGAAAGATAGAGATTGATTTAAGCTTTAACAGAAGAGGAGTCGTTGCAGCTGTCGATGGTTAAAGATCTACAGTCATCGAGCGTGAGCAAGTCCGGGCGTTAACGAAGAAAAAAGGTGGATTTATAAGCGTAAGTGGTATTTCAGGTGAGGTAGAAACCATAAGTGGTAAAAAAGAGTGGTCATCTGATTCCACTAACCGAGCGAGACGTAGCAGCGGAGGAGAGAGAGAAAACCGTTTTTTGGGCGGGTATTCTTCATGCTATTTGTCCACCCAAAATTGCTGTGGACCATCGGATCCATTAAGCGCAGATCAACGATGGAGGAGTGTCATGCAAGTTTGATTGAGCGGGAAAAGACATCGGTCATCGGATCAGAAGGAGGATCAACGGTTGAGATTGTTAGTAAATATCGCATCACAAACATTCAATGGTGCTTTTTTGCATAGGAGTATTGAGGCATGCGATAGGAGTGGACCTGAAAGGTTATTAAGTGCATTTATTATGATTTGAAATCCGAAAGAATGGTTAATGTGAACCATGGACTATGGCGACTACAATTAGCGATAAAGCGAAACCTAGAAAACTGTGCAAGGGCTTTTATAAGGAGGAAAAGGTAAGTTACGCATGATTATTGTGTATTTCTATTATATAAACATTATAATAGAAATATAAGGGTTTCATGTGGTTAAGTTCTATATAAGAAAAGTTAAGAGTGGGAAGGTTATATACATATGCGGCTAAGGGTTAATGAAGGTTTATAAGGATGGAATGAGTCATGATATTAAAGTGAATGAAGTGTATGAGGGTAAAGGAGTCCCGATAGAAAGGAAAGGATGGATTAAGGGTTAGACTTGGTTAGTCTATAAATTATTCTGCAGAGATTAAGAAAGGGGCCTTAACCATATTCTAAATGAAGATTTGACTCCTTAGAGAGTTAAAATTCCTCGGACAAATGTGTTTATGCATTTGACATGCATACTATGGGTGTAAGCGGGGGTAACCCTCGTCAAAATTGACTTAATGTTGGGAGCCTCCCTAGTCTCCAAAACACCTTATAGAATGAACATACTTTAACTAAAGGTGTTATAGATGTATCTTGAAGAAAAAACAAAAAGGGATATATATGCCCAAGCATGTCCTCTTAGGGTGTCCTAGTAGTATTGTAAGAGAAAGATGGAACATTAATTTGTTATGCATTCAATTCATACAAACAAAGAAGACAACAATTAAGAGAAAGTATCCTTTACCATGCATGGACAATTTATTTGATCAACTAAGAAGGGAAAATGTATCCTCCATGATTAAATTTATATTAGGATGCCATAAAGATAGGATATGAAAGAGGATATCATGAACATAACTTTTAGAACTAGCTATGCCATCTATGAGTTTTGGATGGTTCCTTTTGGTTGATCTAATGCACTATATGTATTCATGTGTTTCAGGAACAATATTTTTATTGGAATTTTTGGAAAAGGTTTTTATAGCATTCTTATAAGACATCGTTATTTACCCTATATCATAAAGAGGAACAATGACAACATTTGTGGATGGTATTACAAGTGTTGATAGAACATCGATTTTATGTCAAACTGAATAAGTTCTCTTTCTATTGGGATCAAATTAGTTCTATGGAGGATATCATATTAGAGAAAATAATAGTTATGGATCCAATAAAAATTAAAGCTATCAACGAGTGGAAAACGCCTAAAAAATCAACTAAAGTTAGGTATTTAATGGGATTAGCATGGATTTTCAAAATAACACTCTAGATCACGATTCCACATAACATAAAATAACATTTGAATGGACTCTTGAATGAGAAAGGGCATTCCAATCACTCAAATTTGTTTTGACCAGTGTAAAAATTCTAAAAAACCTCACCCCTTGAAAATTTAATTTTATGCATGAACACATATAAAAAGGGATCAGAAGAGTCAGGAAATAAAATAGACATATAGTATGTTTTGAATCCAACCATATTTTTTAAATTTATGAGTATTATTTAAAGGGAATATTATTAACAAATTATGTGAAGAATTAAATATATATTGAAACTTTTCAAAATATTTATTTATAATCATATAAAAAATTTTTTTTTTTTTTTTTTTAAATATATCTTTTTATATAAAAATAAAATTAATTTTGTATGATAAAGTTTAATTTTTATTAATTTATATTAAATTTTTAGTTTTCAAATATTTTTCAACAATAAAATGAAATAATTTTTTCTCATGAGGAAGAATTATCCAACAAGTAACAAAATTAAAAGTCCGATTCCTATCCACCATAACATCATACTTTTGTTTCTCAATATTTTTTTTTCCAATTATAATAAATGGTTATATATATAACTCCACCTCGAACGACTTTAAAATTTTAAATAGAGTAAATACAACGGTAGATACTAAGGTCGAAATCCCACTAACATTGAGGGTTCAAAACATAGACAGAGAGAGTAAATACCATGGTAGATAGATACTTATATAGAGATATACGATAATATCTAAAAATAAGTTGGATATATTTTTAAATCAAACTAGTGTAATATGGAGTTTGATTATTGAAATTTAAAATAAATTTATAAATTTAATAATAAAACATTAATAGTAATTATTGAAATTATTGAATGCATGAACAAATTCATAAATCTATTAATGAAACACATTTAAATATAATAAAAGGAAGGGAGATAATATAAGTAATTAATAAATTTGATAACATTAGAATCAAATAAAAATAGGTGTATTAATAATTTTGAATAAAACATTAGCCCTAATATCATTTTTTTTGTTACAGAAATTAAGATGTTATTGAAATTTTATTGCCCACATTTTTTGAATTGACAAAATAAAAAAGAGAAATTCCAATGTCTACTATCATTAAATTATATTATATATATATATGATATATAATTTTTTTAAATTAATTATTGTCACATATTTATTTAATCTAACTTTAAATTTATGCACATCTTAATTCAGGGGAAAATAAAAAATTTTATGGTAGAATTTCTATGTTAGCAAAATCAAATTGATACGATCATGTGACAGAGAATTTATGTGTAATAAAATATTTAATATAAAAAATTACAATCTCTAGTATATTAAAATAAAATAAAAAAATAGTCACACAAAGGATTAAGTGTAAGTGCAAAAGATTCTTAGATTTTTAAATTTTTTTTCTTTTATTTATTGTAGTGTTGAGTTAAATTTAGTTTTTTATATTGTATCATGATTTAAAATTAACATGTGAAATGATTGAACTAAGTCTATTCAATAATAAAAATTAGCAAGATAAAAATCAATGTAATATGCAACATTGTTTATTTCAGTGTGATATGCAACATTCTTTATTTTGTTTTTTAAATCAGTTATTTCATGGTTAATAAAAATATGGAAAGTAAGTAAAAGCAGCTGTTTTTTTAAGAAAATATTAATTATGGAACAATCAATAAATTTGAAAAAAAAAACAGTAATTTTAAGTTTTTATTTTTAATAATAACTTTAAATCTGCAAAATTTGATTTTTTAAACCATTCTACCAATTAAAAATTTAAAAAAGCAATTTATATATATTTCCATAAAAATAACTTTTTACTGTTAAAAATAATAATTTATATTCAATAAATACTAAAATATATTTAAACGTTAAATAAGTAGAATAAAAATATTATGAATATTTTTTTTAACTATAGATTACATAATTTTAAATTATTATAATTAATTTAATAATGATATTTTTAAATATATTATGGTATGCTTTTCTCTGAAATTTCAAAACCAAGAAAATTATGAAGATAGATCCGAAATGAAATCAGCGGGTATGAAAGTCCAGAATGATGGAATATAGATTGCAAAATTCGATATTCTAGATGAAGGTGACTGGAAATATTTATTTATGTTGATAATTGATTTGGCTATTAAAGAAGTCTATAATTTATATTAACCTTTGACTTGACTTCGGAGTCGCAGCGTTACGCAACAAATGTAACGTAATTCTTGCGTCTTTGAACGGAGCCCTTGTCACGGAATTCAAACATTAATTATCGGAATTATGGGCGGGGGAGCAGCAATCTTTTATTCAACTAAAGAAATTAGGTCTGGAGCAGCTTTCAATCATATATAGTTTCTCTCTCGGGATTGAATCATATATAGTTCCTTGATATTAAATACGATATGGATGACATCGCGTTTTGACTGAACAAAATTAAGCGCTACATCAACTTAGATTCAGATGTGGTTTCCTCGACGCTTGAGAATGGTGAAGCGATCATTGATGCCACACCAGTGAACATGGTCGGTGGTAATTCATCTCTAGATCATCCAGTGATCATCCTTCATGAATGACTTCTTTGGGTGCTCTTTCATTATACGGTTTCTGTGTTGGGTTAATATGTTTTCTGACTTTTTTTTGTTATGGCTATCTTATACTTTAGTAGTATGTATGTTTTGTCAATGTTCAATTTAGTATGGTCGTTTTTTATACTGGCCCGTACGTATGGTTTTGTTGATAGTCGGGACATCTGTTATTTTTGGTTGACAAAGTCAACAATATGGTGCAACTCACATCCATTGTAAATTTTGTTACAGGAGGGGAGCACCAAGTCCTAAGGGAGGTTTTGTTCCCAAACTCCTTTGGCTGTTGCGCATGACCCTAGGAGTAATAAAACACCCGCATGACTGACTGGTCCTTAGAACAGGGGAGGAGTTTTGTCTATTAAGACCAGAATGTGTTGTGAGAAAGATTAGAAAGCTTCGGACCCTGCACGAGGTATCTCATGGATAAGGAGGGGTTGGATTATTCCATAGTTTGGAGACTTGATCATCCTCCCTTTGATTAAGAGCAGAGACCCTGATAAGTAGTTCCTTATTTGGTTTGCAGATGAAAATAAATAATGATCTTGTTACCTCTTTAAAATTAAGGAATATAATTTTAAGGTGTTAATAGTAACAACCCTCTAACACAGATTCATTGTTGGGGGCCTGTAACAATGCATATTATATTAGGGTTGTTAATAACGGTGACAGGAGTCCAACTGATTTTCTGTAAAATTCCAAGATTCCTAACAGTTAGACTAGTTTGACAAAACTACACTTCGGCAAATGAGACTAACACATTGTTGTTAACGCCATAAATTTAAGCTTGCTTTGCACTATTGCACAAAACTACTTCCTTTTCTTACAAATATTCTGAAACCAGAGCGTAATGACTAATTTTGCAGTGTTGAAAAGGCAATAATCAGTGTGATAAAGAAGATTTTTGTCATGCTATTTCTTTGAGAGGCACAAGGCACTTACTGTAAATGACTTTCCAACGTCAGGACTGTCTTCATCATGCACAACAAAATGCCAATCTGGAACGTAGAGCCAGTATGTTATTGCAAAGTAAATGAGGAACACACATAGTCCAACAAGCCTGATGAGAAAATGCCCAAATCAGAGAAAGGGCTAAGAAAGTCCAAAATGATGGAATATAGATTGCAAAATTCGATATTCTAGATGAACGTGCCTGGAAATATTTATTTATGTTGATAATTCATTTGGCTATTAAAGAAGTCTATAATTTATATTGACCTTTGACTCCTAGGTAATAGTTCTTATGCTTAATCCTTTTGGGTTATGAGAAGTAGTGAAAGATGACTTGACTTTTGCGTCTTTGAACGGAGCCCTTGTCACGGAATTCAAACATTAATTATCCGAATTATGGGCGGGGGATCAGCAATCCTTTATTCAACTAAAGAAATTAGGTCTGGAGCAGCTTTCAATCATATATAGTTTCAGTTCTCTCTCTGGATTGAGTCAGAAGAAGACGGCTTCTGGGGACCAAATTTTCCTACTTAATTTAACGATTATACCACAATCTTGCCACTTGGAAGATACAGCAACCGTGGTTTCTTTGGAAGGAGCACTTGTCACGCAATTCAGACCTTAATTATCGGTGGTTTGGATAAGATTCTGGAGCAGAGTACCTTTCATTCATTTCAAAGTGGAAGTATTTCTGCAAGCCGTAATCTAACCGGATTATCTTTTTTTGCCGTGAATCCATTTGCATCGTCGAAAACAAGATTCAACCATTGCCATTGTAAAATTCTTTGAATTTTTTCTTACCCAAATTCCAACTATTTTTGGTCATCCAATTAATTCTTCCCCCTCCTTCGTAGAGTCTAGACGACTCCTTTTTGCAATCCTCAAGAGAAATGGGCATGCCAGAATTCTTCCCTCCTTCGTAGACGACTCTTTTTTGCAATCCTCAAGAGAAATGGGCATGCCAGAATTGGCAGTGTACATTTTCACTTCTTAAACTAGCATGCCAGAATTGGCAGTGTACATTTTCACATCTTAAACTAATTAAAAATGACTAGCGTTAATTGATAAAGAAATTCAAAAATCGCTTACCAAATAGTTAAGAGGATTTAATGATAACTTCCCAGCGGGATTCCAATTTCATAATGAAATTATATTGTATGTCTGACGACGCTACTATATTATATATATTTGATGTATCTACATTCCACTGAATTAAGCAGAAAGCAGGCTTCTTCTGAGGTTTAGTACCAGGGCTGGAATTTGATGTCTTACAGGGTATTTTCTATTTCAAAACGTATTTGACTTACGGTGTAAATTTCTACAGGTCAAACTTGACGTGTCCTATATATCACTAACCAGTCATATTGACGTTTAATTCGTGATTGGAACGGTCCAAATCTATAATACCTAGCACCAACAAAGGTAACACCACGTAGGCTACTAATATTTAATATGTATCTGGTATCTAGTTTTGTTTGTTTCTTTCCCACCTTGGATTCTAGCAAACGAATTCATTAACACAGCAACCGTAGCAACTCACAAAATTAGGGTACAATGGTTGCGGCGTGTGTTAACAGCGGATTAAATAGTCACCCTCCAGTTATAACTGCCACTTAGATGGTTACTTGCACTGGATGACCGAATGTAAGTTACAACCGTTTTAAACGGATAGGTTATAGGTTCTAATTTTTTACTCAACCTTGGAAAGAGGCACAAATTGATTAGCTTTTATCACAGCGGAGCACAAGTTTATGTCTACTTCTGTAGAGCCAACCGTTGATTCTCTCAATCAAGGCGACAATTCTTCGGCAAAAGCTATTTCCAAATCTATTAATCCATTAATACCCTCTTACATCACTGTCACTCCGTAAGCATAGACGGTAATACAAGCACGCTGACACACTTGAATATTTCTCGACAAATCATACCATGGATAACGGCCATATACAATACATAAAACCATACCATGCTATGCTATGCATCTGGAGGCGCATCTGAGATGTGACGAGCTGAGCATGCATGTTACTCCATGTTAACCGAACAATTCAAATTGAAATTTGAAATTTGAGCTCGGGAACCCGCCCCGCCCAAATTCGAAATTTGAACTGGTGAACCCGCCCTGCCCAAATTCAAAATTTGAACATCCATAATTGCTAAAGTCGTCTGGCACCATGGTTTAGGGCGGGCACGAGACATATATCCGGAATTCCTTCCTGGGGCAGCGCATTACCGCCGGCGGAAGCCCCGACGAGAAGAAATTCAGCGGCGTGGGCATCAGCCTCATGGGCAACGACAACGCTGTAACGGACGTTGTCATCTTTTCGGCTGCTGTGGGGATTGTATTGACCGGTCAAGCCAATATCCTCACAGTAGTTCACTGTTATAACAAGGCCACGGGCTTCGGAGTTGGAATCAAACTAAAGCTCGGTGGATTGACTCAGACGAGGAGCATCGGTTGTTATTTGGATTATACCACCATTGTTGCAGAGGATCATGTGCAGCTTGATATTACCAATAGTTTATTTATTGGGGATGCCAACGTGGTGCTGAAATCATCACGGAGGAAAATTATATCAGGAGTCAACATTGTAGACAATATGTTTACTCGTTCTGGGAAGGGCGTGAACATTGTCCAGTTGGCAGGGCGATTTCAATCGATTAATCAGACAGTTGTTGACAGGAACAGTGCCCGTGGAATGACACTTAAATCGACTGTAGCTCGAGGTACAGTCAAGGGCAAAGGAACCAAATGGGTCCTAGATTTTAATCCCTTCCTCCTCTTCCCAAACTTAATTCAGCATGTTCAGTATTCTTTCTATACATCTGATGCATAGTTTCAGAGGCATGCTCTCAGAAATCTCTCCCAACAAAGTGGTAATCGAGGCGGATACCAAAGTATCTGCAATAGTCGTAGTGCAGGTAGACCAGAGTGCCACTTTTGTTCGAGGCAGTGGAATTTATTCCTAAAGACGGGTTTCTTGATTATTACATACATATCTTGCCTCAATAGAAATAGATTCTACATAGGTGTTATGAAAAATTGGCAGGGTTCTGAACGAAACCTGAGGCTATTTTCCGTGGAGCGTTTTCTGGGAACAGTTTTAGGCGATAACTGGAAACGGACCTGCCTTATTTCTTGTAACGATTTTGCAAGATTGATGAATAAAAAATAATAAAGACTGAGACCCAAATTTGCATATTCATTAGTTTTTTTTCTGATGGTAACTTTTTCTTAATCATTTATTTATACATGTATCTCATTACAATTTCTATGTATAATTGTGGAACGCTGATACGCATAGCAATCCACAACTGGCATGCAAACAGTCTACCTATTTTATGACAGAGATCAGCATTCATTGTCTGGCCAAACCATATTATGACATAAAACACGGGGGTATATGTTTTTTGTAAACTACTTCTAAAGGTGAGGGATATATGTAAACTACTTTTTTCACTGAAAGCAGTTTGCTTTTTTCTGTGGGAAAAAATGCTTTTGTGTGTCTCTGTTTAGGCAATTCCGGCTTCCTCACCTCAAAAATCTCGATGCTGTTGTTCATGCACTAAGTACAACAACCAAAGCTGAGAATACGCCATGGATTTCTGTTTGCGAGTATTTTTCTGTTAGAAATGGTAATGACATTGTATTTTTATCATGTAATCTCATATCGTCCCAGATGGGATTCAATTGCGTATATTTTTCTGTTAGCAAACTATTCTAATTGAAAGTAGACTACTATTATGCGAATGTTCTAATTAAAAATACGAGATGTTCTCACTTCAAAATTTATAAGATTTCTTAAAGTAGTGATATAAATTAATTAATTATAAAATTAATTGGCATAAATTATCTTAAGAAGTTTTGGATCCATCGCTATCACATTCATGTTATCTCGATGATCCAGGTTTTTAATCCACAAATGTGTAGTTCGTAAGTATCAAAATATTTATCTTAATTTTCTCAATAGATTTTAACATAATGATATGGTTTATTTATCTTAATTTTGTCAATAGATTTTATCATAATATTATGGTTTATCAATACTATGCAAAAAATCATAACTCACTTTCTATAACACTTGTTTATATGAAAATCATTTTTAACTAATCAATTTAGTTAAAAGGGGAAAAATGACATAATTGTATTACTAATAAATCTCAACCTTTGATTTGTGTATGCTACTATAAATATTATTAAAATTAAAAATAAAAATGCCATAATTGCTTTATGGATAAATCTCATTCTTTGATTTGTGTATATGCCACTACAAATAGTATAAAATATTATTTTGAGGTTAAATCTCTACCATGCATGCACCTAATAATTATTGATAATTAAATTAAAATTCTAGAAACCCTATTCTAAAATTGAGATGCCTATTCATGTAATTATACCAACTATATTATATGTTTGTTTATATAAGTTAGTTAATTATTGATATTAGATTAATATTATAATATAGAGTGACTTTTATATCATAATATTAGTTAATTAAGGTTATATACTAGTATAGCCATATCAATTAAATGTATGGTAAATGCCATTGATCCATAATAAGTATAAAGAATGCTTCATCATGCATTCCAAGTTGTTAAAATTAAAAAAAAAAATATCAGAATTAACTAAATTATAACTGTATTTACTAGCAATTGCTCCAAAACCTACAAAGAGTTGCTGATAGGATTCTTAAATCAAAAAAGTTGTCCTGTTAAATGTAAAAATTAATGTGTAGATACAAAACTGCTCATGAAATTTGCTAAATCACAAGACTTGAAGCTACTCTACTCATATGCGGAAGTTAATTCACCATCTAAAACAAGAATCATAGACATGCAAAAGGAAACATCACACATGCACAAAGGTTTATCTAGGGGAAAGCAACTACTCAAAACCTCTTACTATCTATAATGCATACCAGAGAATAGAGAAAAAATACAATGCTTTCTCAAGCCTCAACACACCTTGCAAGTGTATACTCTGTCCATTTGCCTGACTGGCTGAACTTGGCCCAACACTCAGCTAATTTCAAGCCTTCCCAAGCTCTTATTTCCTTGTGTTGTTCCCTTAGTAAATTGCCCCTATTTTTTAGAAATTTCACATAGAGGAATTGCACAATAGCGTTAGGTCAATCTATGGTTGCATGCACCACGTGTACAAATGGGAATATGCTACAACTAATAGTACATTGCCTTGGAATCTCTATCTCAATTGGGTAACTCGAATTCTCTGCATGCAACAATTATTTTGGGTTGATTGATCAACTAACTGGTTGTTCATTGAGTGTGGTTGAAGTTCCCCATACACAACTTAACCTCCACTAGTTCTTCTGATAGTTAGAAGTAGTTAAACTAAGAATAACTCAAATTAACTGAAATAGATTGTTACAAATTAGCAATCAATCATGTAGAACTAAACTCAAGTGCCTCTAGCTTGAATTTAATGAGTTAACAAAGTGACAAGAGCCATGTCACCTCAGTTAACTATCTTGAAGTATTATGTTGGAATATAAATTCAATTTTTCATGTAGTTTGATGAAGGAAAAGTCAAAACTAGATTTTCTTGCTACATTTTCAACATTAAATTGAAAAAAATAATTTTATCATGTTTAAACAACCTGTCTAAAAATGATATTTTTATTTTATTCAAAAGTCACAAAGCACAAGGATTAAAATATTTTGTGACATAAAGAAAGAATCAGTTGAGTTACTTTTCTAAGGAAAGAATGAATCAAAAATCCATTCAAAGGGCCAATTCCCACCACTCATTAAATCAAGATAATATTTGTCAAGCAATTCTGATGACATTTATTTGAATGAAATCATCTTGGTTTTTCCCTGCAATTCGCTTCAAGATTTAGAGATGGCTATTGTAATTTTGTTTATATATAAATACATATAAACAACATAGATCCCAAAGCAAATACCCTACAAACACCCGGGATCTAAATATTTAGGAAATTGATCTAAAAACTACTACCTATAGCTCGTTCACCTTGGATGTTCATTGATCAGAAATCACTGCAAGTAATATAATGAACCAAAACTTGTGAGTTATTCAGATAACTTAGAGCGCCCCGACAAGGGAAACTTGAGAATAGGGTTAGTATTTCCTCCATATTTTGATGCTAGGCATGACTTCTAACCTATCTATATCTTTAAAGAGATCTCCCATAGTTCATTCATGCTATTCTTCACAACACCTATTACACACCTTATTCATCTTTATTTGCTCCATACCTTTGGAGCTTCTTGAGAGTAGTTTTCCATTTCTGGATTGACAAGATTGTGTCTCACTTGTTCATTAAATCCTTCCCTTTTTCTAAAAAAATTAATCCACCTTGTGTTGCCTTCCGACTTATCTGATCTTGATTTATTTCATGTTTAGAATTTGGAAGAGCGCCTTTAACATGCCTTCAATTATTGCGAGACTCATTAGTAGAAGATCTTAAGTGATACCATTCACAAAAAAAAACATTTCTTGTCTTTGACCAAACTCACCCGTTTAATCTGTAAAATACTTAGAACAAGAATTGCTAGTGAAGACCCTTCAACAGGACTACCAAAAGGATTAAAATGATTGTTGTAACCCATGTATTCCATTCCTTCCATAACTATTGCAACATGGATAACATGGATATATATTTTTTCAACTTAAAAAAAAAAGGTTTTTCATGAGTAGATTTCAGATAGATATTCAGATGAATGCATGACTTAGCATTTAATATCTTAATTTTTGCTTTGTAGAATGTCTTTTTCGACCTTAAATTGTTTGAAAAAAAATGGATTTAACTATCCTCTTATCTAGGTCCTTCAACCCATTTGTTTTCTTTTGAACATTCAGATGTGGTTATTGTTTCCATGTTCTCCCCAAGAGACTGCACATGAAAATATATGTTATTACTAGGATGTTCATGCCCAGTCCTATCTTTAAGATATTTTATCCTCCACTGATCCTCATTAACTGATATTTCTAGTTTCTTCTCCATTACACCTTCAATATTTCTCCTATCATTCAATGTTTCAAGAAAAGAAACAACTCCTTCCTCACAAGAAGAATCCAACCTAAGGGAATAAAAAAGCTTTACATCAACCCAACTATCCTCAATGCTCATTGTTATGAGAATCACGTTTAGTAATATCTTTTGGAAACTCATTCATATCCCTCTGTAACCTGTTTTGTGGGATCCCATCTTTCATCTTGTCAAGTATTACCAAATTGTACCCATGAATGGATTCTATGTAAGGTTCCTTGACCTCCAAAAATGCTTGAATTATATCTTCTCAAATTCAACTTACAAAAATAGAACTATTGAAGGATGTGTTGGCTTGTATGGGCATGACCAAGCTTCAGAGGTGATTTAGCCAAGAAAATCCCAGTACTAATGGCCCTTTCGGTAACAGACTGTGGAGCTCAGACTGAGGTCTCACCCGAAGTAGTATGGGAGGGTGCTACAACTAGGTTTTCGCACCCTGGGGATATCTGATGAGCTTCTGGAGGTTCACAATTTGACCCTGTGTGCACGTTGCTATGCACACTTGTTATTCCTTCGCAACCTGTGATGTTGTCTTCGTGCACCGCTACTTGGGGCGCAACCCGTATTATACCCAAGTTCATTGCTATTGAATCTGTTATTACCTGATTACTTAACTTATTTGTCTAAGACTAGTGATTATTATAGCATATCCAACAATCATATCAGTGCATGTGGTAAATAAAACAATATAAATGTAAAGAAGGCAATGCACAAGAAGCTAGATAGAAATAGGAGTCATCTTCTCTTTATTATTCTACGATCAAGATTACAGAATCGACACCTGCCCTACGCACTCAGCTGCAGGGGTCCGTGCACTTAGCTGTAGACTCTACTAAGCCTCTATGCACTCAGCTGCAGAGCCTTTTCCTACTTCTATGACCCAATACACTTAGACTCTTACTCTATGCTTGAACCATTCGTATTCATCGGTCTTCTTCGCTATCTTTACAACTTAGAGCCTCGCTCTATTTATAGAATCCCATGGTCCACAAACCATGGGTAGGCCGACATAACATTACATTACTTTACAATAATTTAGGAGGAAAGCCCTATGACTCAACCTATACTTCGCGCCCGCAATTCATGAAGTCTTACAATACCTTTGACCAAAACCTGGGCTTTGAGCCCCAAAACATGTTGTGGGGGGATTCCATGACTAATAGGCCCCCAACACAATCATCGTGACTCGTCCCAAGTCACTTTGTTGGTGTGGCGATCCTGGCGCGGAGCCCGTCCAACTGGTCTCGTACTGCTCAAAGGTCCGCGGCGTACTGTTCTGCGATTTGCGGGACCTGCTGCATGCACTCTTTTGATCCTTCTTTGTGAGGATCAGTTGCCTGCCTTAGCATGTAGTGTCCCTACATCTGTGCGAGCTTGCCCTTAATATCCACTGTAATGGTGAAGGCCTCATCAATCCATGGCTTGACACGTTTGATAAGTGCCTCTTTCTATCTTGCGGCATCCACCTACTCTTTCAGTGCCCTTGCTTATTGCATCTTTTCCAGCCATTGGGTGAGGATGAATGTCTACGCAGTTCCCCTTACATTATCGTACTACTCCTGAAGCTTGCATGCCTATCTTTCTAGGCGCTGTATGTTGGGGTCCTCCTCCAAAGATGTGAGGAAGTCAAAGGCTTGGTTCAACATACCGGTACAGTCCTACACTACCCGTTCTATTTGTTCTATGACACTAGTTCATCACGCTGTAGGTTGAGTTGTTTGATGTTGATCATTTGCTCACTCATCAACTGAATCGCACGACCCTCCCTAGTGCGGAGCTTTGCTCTTATGCCATCTTATAGTTGATAGAATGTGTCTCGTAGAAGGGCAGCCAAATTAAGGCCAAGTCCCTTGATCCTGCCTACCGCAGCTCTATCGTCGTCTTTCTCTGCAATTAGTGGTCCTTCCAATAGCACTATGGTGTTGGCAATATTTGCGCATAGCAGTGCTCCACTGCTGATGCGCCTACTGGGCCCACAGGAAGGAACTGTAGCCACCTACAATGCAGTAGGTGGCTACAGTTCCTTCTTGTGCTCCTACTGTTGATGTGGATGGCTTCCTGGAGTGCTTCCTTAGTGACCTCATGAACTGTGTCACCGATGTTGTAGAGGTTGCCTTCTGTTAACGTGATCGGGTCAATGGCTAATTTTGATGCCTTGACCTTTTTTTGTCGACTCGATCTCTCTGTGATGCACGAACTTTTCAGCTAGGTGAAAGTTGTGCCCGAATTCATGCCTTCCTCTGCAAGGTCTATGTCCTCTGCTTCCTATCCTTTAGACAAGTCCTGGCCCGCCTCATCCTACATTGTGGTGACCCGTGTTGCCTGCGCTGCCGCTGCTTCTTCGGTGGCCTTTGCTTGCTCCGTGACTGCCCTTGTTGCCCTTCATTGTGCCTCTTCTCGGAAAAATTCATGTTGCACAACTTGACCTCATCCTTTTGCTTCTGTACTACTGTCCTATCCATCTCCGCCAGATCCGGGGCGCGCCACTTGGGGGGCCATGGTTCTAACACTGAAAATATCGCATCATCAATGGCAATGAATGGGAGATTGGTCCATTATTGCATCAGATCCTTACACACCTTGATGTAAACAGTATGCATGTTCGCCTTGAAGTATGCAAAGCTCCGCAGACTATTGTGCACTGTGGGGGATAGGCACGACTGTCTATTGATCCAAATTCGGATGCTCGCCTCCATGAGCACCTAGAAGATCTGTGTATCGTGAATCTGCTTTGTGTCCTTGGTGGCCCAGAGCAACGCGTATTTTGCGGCCTCTAGTAAGTCTTGTTCAATGCTAGGGAACTGATTTTCCTCGGGCAGTTCTCTTGTTACTAGCAAAATGGACAAGAGAAATCACGCGTAGTGGAATGTCTTGCCTTGCTCCTGGGCTTCCTTACAGTTCGTCAAGAATTCTCGTAGAGGAACTCGACCCAATTGAATCGGACCCCCCTGCACATTGTTAGGCAAGCGTAACTACCGGTGTTGGTACCTCATCACCGTGGTATTTTCTCATTACCTTCTTGGCCAGGAGTTGGGTGTCTACATGCACCCCTTTATCTTTGATGTTGTTGATTACGTAACCCCCATTTTTCTTCTCAAGCTTGTATTTTTTCTTCATGGCCTCTGCAAGCACCAAATCTTCACCTTTTCCTACTATCGCCACGGGGTCCTTTCCCTTACAGGCGCGCTGGGAAATTCTATGAATGAGATCCAATATGATTTGAATAGGCTCCTCCAGCCATAAGTACCCATCGTGCACCAGGCAAAGCAACTGCCTGATGACAAAAATAGTGATCGACGTGTGGTGAAAGTGTGGAATCCACAGCAGATGAAGTATTTCAGCCTTCTCCACACCGCGCAGCCATTTTTGAGGCTCTAGTGTTGTGACTAGCCCCTCCTTGCTCTGCTTCATGAGGCTCTTCGTCTCTAAGTGTGGGAAATTCTCGCTGCCTGCGAGGTCCCAATATTCAAACTTCATTGTGGGCACACTACCCAGGAGCAAGCCCTCAAATACAATTCCATCGAGGAGGAGCGAGGTCTGGAGTGCGCTCTTAGTGGCATCCAGCTCCTTTGGTATCTCAGTTTTCCCTTTCTTGGAGGGACGTACTCGAATAATTTTGTTGCAGAGCGCACCGGCTGGATGTCCTCTTCCATGTCTTCTACTTCCTCTATATCATCAACAAGAGCCTATAGATCCTCCTCCTCGTCATCTATCTCAATGGTGACAACCTTGCCCTTTTCTTCCATTGAGAGTTTATCGAATCACGGATTCCTCAGGGACATGCGAACTGGTCCCACTGCCTGCTTATCTTTCTTGGGTCTTGGTGTCCTAGGTGATTTCAAGATTTCCGACATGACCCCAGTGTCTCCAAGAGTATCATGTACTATGGGGTTCTGCGTGGCCTCGTCGGTGGTTCCTTCTGCAGAGCCCAAACCTCTCCTAGTAGTCGTCATCCTGTTTGAACTGTCTATGGTCATTCGCGAGCTTCAGGGCTCAAATATTGCTCGATGCTCAACACTCTGCTCTCTAATCAACTGCTCAAATCTCAAGTGAACAAGTGTTGTCTCGTGGTTAGCCCCTAGAGTTTTATAGTGCCTTTTCAATTCAAATTTAATCTTTCCCCCCAATTCTGAACCATCAATGTTTTATTGGTGGTAGATTGCCCCAAATCTTGCCCTTAATTCATGTCTTAAATGTCTGACGCCCGCTCCCTTTTGCCTTAAATCGGACATCTTGTCATCAATAGTGACACCAACGGCCACTTCCTAGCCTACCTGTGTGGCAACGCAGCTCCCCGTGCGCGGTCGCAACCCTTGTGACATGCTGATTCTACATGCACCTCCGTCATCGCGCAGCTCCTAGACAGACTCTTTTATAGTCCTATGCTCTCTTTCAATTGCTTGGAGCACTGAGACTGTGCTCCTTACGGTTAGTCAGGTGGCCGTACCGCCTGTGCAAGACTTCAACTTTTCTTTTAGTATAGTCCACGGAAACTCAATTTCCATTGAACTCTATAAAGGTTTGTTCAGTCTTCCGTATATGCATGTCATTTATGTATATGCATCATATATGTGCAAATTCCATATACAAAAATTGTGCATATATGGAAATTGTGCATATATGGAAGATATGTGCATATCTTTCATATATACATAAATTCTATATATGTGCAAATTCAATATACATAAATTGCGCATATACGGAAATTGTGCATATACGCAATATAAGCACATATCTTCCGTATATGTGCATCTTTTGTATATGTCCAACTTCCATATATGCGGATATCTTCCGTATATGCTTAAATTTCCTATATGTGCATATCTTCCGTATATGCATGTCTTTTATATATGTGCATCTATCGTATATGCGCAACTTCCATATACAACAATTGTGGATATACGAAAATTATGTATATACGGAAGATATGTGCATATCTTTCATATATGTGTAAATTTCCTACATATGCCTATCTTTCATATATGTACATCTTTTATGTATATGCATCTACCGTACATGTGCAATTTCCATATATACAGAGATTGCGCCTATATATAGGTTGCATTTTTGTGCATATATGGAAACTGTGCATATACGGAAGTGTTGTGGTAAAAACAAAACCCCCCATTTTTGACTTCTTCACTTCAAATAATGGGGACCCTTTCTATAAAAATTTTGGCTAAGCACCTTTTTGGATTTTTATTTTAGTCAATTGCCCTACACTTTCGTTAATTTTTAGTTTTCGTTGGATTCTTGTTTTGATTGCTTTGCTGGTTTATTATTTCAGTTTTAAGGTCTCAATAGAATGTGTTTTGGTAACCATAATATCAGTTAATTGAACTACTTCATTAAATTGATATTCATTATAAATAAGACATATTTAAATCCCAATATTTTGATTATCTTGCTCTTAGTTGGGTTAGATCTATATCTGCCTAATTAAGATAGGATTTAGATTAGTTTCCTTTGTTTGCATCATAGAAAAAGCTTTCATTTAGAATAAATTCTACATTCTTTTAAGTCCTCTCCTCAAAGAGGCAAAACTTTAGTTGTGGCTTGGCTGAACCCAAATCAGCTTAAGGGTCATTCTCTTGCCTGATCAACAAGAAGAAGTGATCTGATGTCCCTATCTATTGGTAGTTAAAGATACATTATAAACCAATAGAAATATGGAGAAGGTAATTGGACCTAGTTGAACAGTCGGAGCCATCACACCAAACAGAAAAGGAGCTGTTTTTAAGGTCCAGACCTGGTGGTTATCCCCCAATGTTGTTGCAGCGATTTTCGAGGCATCAACATTTTTGGCGCTAGGAGGAGGGCTGAGATTTTTCGTCTATTGGAGTCTTTTCATTTTTAATATTTTATTTATTGCGATGGCTCCTCTCAAACTTCCAATTTGGAGTTTTATCCATGGACGTGCATCCTCCAATACTCCACCCGAAGTGGTAAGACTCTTGTCTCAGGTAAACTTCAATGGTAAGAGAAATTCTTCTGCTTTTAATCACGTCTTTCAATTTATTCAAAATGTTTTAAAATATGATTTTAAAGGAATTGATGAAGGCATCTTATGTAGGATTTTTACTCTCACATTTGCGGCAAAAGCCAGAAGCTGGTGCAAAACTCTTCCAGTTGCCTCAATTCACAGCTGGGATCAATTTGGTCAAATTTTCATTTCTAAATTTGACGGCTACGATTATGAACAGGTATGTGAAGAAATTGAATATCTACGTAGGTTTGAAAATGAGTCTGTTAATGATTTTAATATTCAATTTCATTTGAATTGCTTAAGATTTAAAGATGAAGATAAACCTACGGAAGAAGAATCAATAGATTGGTTTGAATATGTTTGTTCTCTTCCTCCTATTCCTAATCCATATGAAATTAATTCAAGCTTTGTTCCATCCCCTTCCAATATAAATGAGAATCCCAATTTGGATGTGCAAATAAATTGTGATGAAGTGGTTTCACAAAGCTTGGAAAATATTTCCATTCAAATGCAAGAAGACAACAACTGCAATTTTGGAGAAAAAACCGCCTTGAAATCTGAAAGCTACTTTGAAGTAAATTCGGAAAATCAAATCGCAAATCAGCAAGTACAAGCAGCAATCAAAGCAAATAAAATGCAAAATGCTGTACAAATTTCTGAATTTCTCCATGATGAACAAAACAACGTTCTTCAAGAAAGCATATGCATGCAAAGGAATGATCTGCAATCTGAAATTTACAATGAGCATAATGCACAAGAGCTCTTAAACAGAGACAATTTTAAATACATTGTTTCAGGTTCACATTTTTCCCTTTATCCTGATATTTTCAATAATGGTAATATTTTTCCTCCTGATATTAATGATATTCCAGAAATTAAAGAGGCTAATTTAAATGAATCACCATTAAATTTTTATCAAGATAAAGAAACAATAATTGATCATTCTTTTGCCACTAATGAACATGAGATTTTTGTCCCTCCTTGTTTTGATATATTGGATGAGATAGAAGGGAATTGTAGAGAATATTGTGAATTCATTTATGATAATTACTCTGACATTGAGGATGTTGATTTCTACTCCTCTCAAGAGAATCCTCATGGGAAAATTCAAATAACATCTGAAAATGAGGAACGCGTCAATTTAGGAATTAGCCCAACTAATCCTCATTTTAGAGTAGCGAATTATCTTCATGATTTAATTATTCAAGAAAACATCACAATTTATGATTCATATGAGGATAAAACTCCCATTCCTATTCATAACCATAATTCGTTTTCTAATTCACAAGTTGGAATTCAAAATTTTTTAAATTCCATAATTCTGGCCAATCCTTGTGAAAATGAAATCATTTCAAAACAATCCCAATTGTGCTGTAACGTTAGTTGTACAAATAGTGATTTCATTTTAGTTTTTCTTTCTCAGTTATTTTGTTTAAATTTGGATTTATTTTCTGATTTTATTTTGCAAAATTTTTACACTTTTCGCTGGCATATTGAACGCCTTATTATCAAACACTCAATTGATGCATTGCCCAATTGGGAAATTGAAGTTTCATATTATAATCATGAGCATCAAAGGATATTAATATTCTAATTTATATCAATGCTAATGATTCATCAAAAGCTTCTATCTTTTCAAAGTCAATGTGAACAAGAGAATGTATTTTTGCAATTTGGCCAGCAATTCAATTCAATTAATAATTTGCCATTTTATTTGAAAGGCTTCCATCCATTTTTCATTGACTCATTTGAAAATTGTTTGGAAATTTTTCCTTCAAGGAAAATTGTCAATGATTTAACATTTGTACATAACACTAACAATTTTTTTCAGGTCAAAGAATCTAAATGCTCATCTTCACAATCTGGCCTGTTATCTCTTCCTTTGAATATTTCCCAATTTTTAATAGAAATCCATCCAGATTTCTATGATCCAATTGGTATTCAATTAGAAAGGAAATTTCATGAGAGAGAAATTTTAATTAATTTCCTAACAATAACTGTACATTCTGATTTCATATTTATTTTCCTTAGTTTAATCAAATCTGTATTTTTATTACTAACATTTGAACTGTACATAAACACGGGAATTGAAATGAGAAAATGGCTACACTGGAAATATGACTATACCTAGTCATTCTCATGCATATGGTTAGAATAGGAGTACAATTAATTTAGTTAGTTTGTTTTGTATAGCTAATTTATTTTTAACAGTTCTGTAGATTAAAAAATAAAACAAAGCAATCAGCCATTCTCATACATGTTCAGTGAGAACATTTTTCCCTATCAGAAAATTTCAATTCTTTCTTTCTTTTAAATTTCTTACAGCAATACCTCTACTCTGCCTATTTCGAATAATATCTTGATTAAATTCAATTAAAGTTGCATTTGGTATCGATTTGCCTCAAAGCCACTTTTCTTCATTTCGAGATTTCCTTCTAAGATTTTCTTTTGAAATTTCTATGGTAAGGACTTGAGGATATAAAAGCTTCGCGATCCCATTATCCTATGAGATGTATGATTGACTATGATAATCCTAATTCTAATTCAATCATTATTAGCCAATCTAACCTGTCACGGCAATCATATGAAGTTCATATTATCTTCCTTGGAATTTGCCAAAAGCCGATCTTAAGGATGCCCATTTTGCCGAGTGCACACATTTAAATCTGTTTTGATATTTTTCTACAATTAGTGGCTTAATCTCATTTTAATCTTTAGTTTATTATCTGATGCTGTGAAACGCATCATGTTTATTTACTAAAGGCATTATTGAACAGTCACTATAACAATACAGATTTTTCTCAAGATTAAATCGGAATGAGCAGAGGTAATAAATTGTTACTTCACTTCGAAAGGGAAGCATAGTTTCATATTTATATCTGGTAAATTTTATATTCCATGAACATGAATGATTGATTTCATTTAGGCTGATTGCACACTTAGATCTAGAATAAATAATGAGATGATTTTAATCAAAGGAAGAATTTGAAGATTTATCAGGTAAAATTTACAAACAAATTCCTTTCAGGTACGCATTTACGACTTTATTCTCATCCATTATTAATTCACCTTTTCCTTAGTTTATTTTTTATTTGTGTTTTGTTTTATTTGCAGGTTTCTATTTCTTTTCAAAGCGTGAAGTAAGGAGCAAACTCATTTCAAATTTGCAAACAGGTTCAGGGAAATTCAATTCTGACTCATTAATATTCAAGCATTTTTTAGCTTTGCTTTCATTCATTAGAAAACCCATTCGCATCATAAGATTTCATCGGAAGTAGTTCTTAGTATTTCTTTTGATAAAGAATTGTTCATCAAAGACCTCCGATGTATTATCTTACTCATATGGCATATCGCATTTCGTATATCGGAGCTTTCCAAGTGAAGTGTACTTCCATGAACATGAATCGCTGATAATCGACTTTACCGATATTGCGATAAACACATAATTCCGAACCCGATATGAAATTCAAATCAAATTCATAAAAAATATCGCGTATGTTCAATCGCAATAATGGTAAGAGCATAACTTTAAAAGGACCGATGTTTCGGATCCGATATGTTATCAAATTTTCATCATAAAGTTATCAGGCTCCACTCTTCATCGCATATTGGCATATTGAGAATTGTTATATCGTGCGCATAAGATGGCCGATCGTGATCGCCGATTAACCACATCATTCATCGCATATCGGCATCGCAACAATCATATTGTGTTACATCGGGTGCTTAAAATTGCCGATCACCGATTAGCTATGTCATTCATCGCATCGTCGATATCGCAATCGCTTCCTTACGGTTTTATTTATGGCCGATATCTCGGATGCGATATGTTATTAAAATCCCATCATAAAAAGTTATCGGGTCCGCTCTTCATCGCATATCGGCATCGCAAAAAATATACTGTGTTACATCGGGTACCCAAAGTTTGCCGATTGCCGATTAGATACGATATCCATCGCATCGCCGATAGTGCAATCATTTCATCACATTTTTTATGATTACGTCACTTCTTTGAATCTGCGATGTGCGTTTTGCGATACGGGAAGCACAATGTAAATATTTTCTGATCCCCGATATAATGTTTCTTTAATAGTGCGATTGCTTCATTTCATTGCACATGTTCTTATCGGCAATTTGCCATTGCAATCTCCGATGCGATAGCTTCCAATGCATGCCTTTGAACCATTAACATTTAATCGATATATAGCATAGCAATAAAGGTGAAGTTCTGCAGATTAAATTTGAAGCATGGTAAAGAAACATGTTATGAAAATCATTCGATATGACAATGTGTTATTTTAAAAGCGAGCTTGGGTAACCACTATGATAAGAAAGCAGTTAATGACCAATTTGCAGCATATTCAAATTATTTCAATCTCTCAT
>APFE030978819.1:21732-34696 GCA_000404065.3 Pinus taeda
AGGCTCTAAGGTACCGGAAGGGAGTCTCTAGGTCACTTTCCTGGATAATGAGCTGAAGTCGACAGGAAGTGATCTTGTCGAAGGTGGGCCATAATGTTTCCCACATCATTGACACGAGACGGAAAGAGACAATATGTTTTGTGTGAAATATCAGAGGGAGGTTATACTCGCAGAGGCCAACTTCTCTTGAACATATTGGCGGCACGACGATGGATTTGGTAGTACTTGGGGTCAAATGATCAGAGGTCATGATGACAGGACAATGAGCAGATGAATGGCCAAATAGGATAACCCAAACCCATGGAGGCAAAAGTGAAGCGAGATGAGATGTCCCCACCCAGACACGAATGAAAATAGTTCCATGTTCAAGAGCGACATATTGCCGATGACGACGATTATGATTCTTTATTTCCCCCACCATTTCTGGCGAGTACCCTGGTTATTTTTGGATGACAAGCTTGACGGGGATAACATATGCTTGAAGAGCGTCATTCCGATGGAGCCCGATGTCATTAAGTTTTAACGAGTCTGACAGAGGAAGAACTCGGCGTCTTTTCATGTTTAGAGAGTTTGAAAAGACAGCTGAAAAGAAAACTCCAGGGGGGTGCTTTTTCATAAAGTTGTGTCTCTCGAGCCCGAAAAAGTATAAAATGATGCTCGAAAGAACCGCCCGATCATTACGACCGAGGAGTATTTTTCGTAACTAGTGACTTCGACCCGAAAAAGTAAAAAAGCGGTCAGAAGCATGTCATTTTAGAACCAATAACGAGTGCGAAACGACAAACACCCAACAATCTTTATTGGTTTAAACGGTCAAAAAAGAGCTTTAAAAGCGACCGCCTTTCGTTCCTTTTGACGAGCTGAAAGGAAGCTCAGCTATCTTTTCTCGTTTTATGTCGGAAAAGAGCTTAAAGACGACATTTTTTGGGACCAGGTGTATACAAATTCACCGTGACTTTGCCGATTCCGAGGACCTGCACAAGAGAAACACCCGCGTAAACCCGTTCGATATGTCAAAAAACTTAATAAAACATGCATCAAGGCATAATATAGTGACATCAGGATTAAATTCATAGCAAAATATGACAAAAACCCACATTCATAAAAACTATAGTCAAATTAGGAATTTTTTACCATACATAGGGAGGTGTAAAAATCATTTTTACCATTTTACCATTTGAGCTTTGGAGAACGTTGGAGAACTACAAAGTTGACGGAGCGAATTCTTCATCATCCGGGCGCCGTTCTTCCGACAGTTGATTCCAGGTAGGTCCCTCTTGCCTTGCGTTCCATTTTGAATCCTTTTTCGAGCCATTTCACTGTAGGATTTGGCCATTTGGCCAAATTTTTTGAGCGTAGGTGCGCTCTTGGTCAGCGCGGATTCGCCCATCGGGTCCGCGCTGACCGATATTACCAACACACATCACTTTCCGGGTCAGCGCGGAAAACTCGTGTCCTTCCGCACTGACCCAGAGAAAAATACACAGGCCGCCATTTCCAGCGTGGCTGTTTTAGAAACAGTTGTGCTGGCGTCATGAAGATTTATTTTTTAAAATTAAATGGATGATCTTCAAATGTAGGCAACCTAATGTTTTTTGGGTGATCTTGCAGGACATAATGGCCTTTGTATGGCAGGAGAGAGCCAATGATAATGAAGATGTGGCCGCTTTTGCCGATGCCGGATGCCGAAATGCAATGCGGGCATGCGGATTGCTCAAATTCTTCCTTACTCCACGCTTGAGGGCTCAGCCAGACCTGCTAGAGCTTCTGATCAGAGCCTGGAACCCAGTGGATGGGAAGTTCACTATCCGTGGCCGCGACATTGAGTTCGATTCCACGGACATCTACTTTTTGACTGGATTGTCTCGCCGAGGCGTGATGCCCATCTTGGAGGGGCAGTGACCTAGTAGTGAGACGCTTGATCAGCTGATGGCCCGTGTATGCCCACAGGCGGTCAAGACACGGAGCAGGAAAGCAAGCATCCCATCAGTGGGTGCTGGACCACATGGCGACATAGTCCTCCGCAATATACTCTTTTTAGTGATGTGAGCAGTAGGTAGTCTGGCTAACCATGAGGCCTCAAAGGCCAACCTGTTACTAGCTCTCGAGTGCTTACAACCCACGATCTTCAACTGGGTAGCAGCTGTGACCAACAGCATGAAGAGGCAATTGAGTAACTGTCGACGTGGAGAGTCGAAGCAGTTCGGCTACGGATCGCTCCTTCTTCCACTCATGTTCGAGCGGGTGCCGGCCCTTCGGCTGCAGACCATGGTGGTAGATCCACCTAACAATGCACGAGAGACGAGGGCCACCAAATGGGCCCGGTTCATGCCACGTGGAGGTGGCGGCCGCTCAGTGTCGTGGGGTGTCTTCTTTCGAGAGTGGCTAAATTGCTAGGTTATCTTCATCGAGGACTAGCTGTACACCAGTATCGACTTCCATGGTGATCCTGACATGCCGCTGCCTGCGGCAGAGCAGTGGGACGATGGAGGTAAAACACTTGATCTTTTTTATTTTAATCTTTTGTAATGTTTTTGCATTTTTCATGTACATGTCCTAATAAATGCTATGCTGTGCAGATGTGGGACCCATGAGACCCCATGGCCTGGCCCCAGAGGCACGGAGAGAGGGGCAAGGTGCTGCCATCTTGGCCTTGGCTCCTGCAGGAGGCGACCAGACAGAGACCGTGGTACACAATCTTGAGGGCTTGTTGGCAGGAGTCCCAGATTACCAGGGGATCGAGGAGGTCCCCCTAGCCGCACAAATCCATATAGTGGGTGTAGAACCCAGGATGCACCGCCTTTTGAGGTGGGTGGCACGAGCGGTGGCATGCTACAGAGAGCATAACCCACCACAGTAGCCGTCTAGGTTTTATTTTCCACTGCTGTTTTTGAGAGACATACGTCTCAGATGTACTGAGGACATCGGATTTATTGAGACATGTACACTTATTTTTTGAGCTCCTTAGTGCGCCACATGATATATATATATATATACATGGTTTTTTTATTGTATCTTATGCTTCTTATGTTTATTGATTTACATATTTCGCAAATGTTTGTTTAATACATAGTTAGCCAATGCATCAGTTACAACATTAAGTCTTCTTGGAATGTGATGATAAGTAATATAATCAAAATCTCTTTCCAATAACTTAACACGTAAATACAACCTTAATATGCGATGATCTCTCACGGAATATTGTCCATTGAGTTGGTGGACTACAAGCTGTGAATCTAAATTTACAACCAATGAGCGGATTCCGAGGTTAATCGCCTCGGCTAATAATTCAATTACAACACTATATTCGGCTACATTGTTGGTTGTACAACCTAGACACACACCTTGAATATCTACTAACTCACCATGAGGATCGTAGATCACCCATGCTGCAGATGACAGATTGCGAGTACTGCGGGAAGCACCATCAGTGAAACCAACGTAAGGTGATCCAGACATCTGTTCAAGAAGAAAAAGACACAATAAGCGGCAATCACGCCGACACACTAAGACAAAAATCAAATGAACACGCACACACACTAAACACACTGTAAAAAATAAATGAGAGAGTGCCTAGACTCAGGCATAATATTTCTTAAGATACAGCCCATTACGGGGCCTGTCCAGGGGATTGCCTTCGTAATCGATCAGCTCATAGGCGCCTTTTTGTAGAACTCGTTTTACAATGTAGGGCCCATGCCACATTGGCTCGAGTTTTCCTGCTCCTAGCTTATCATTAGCCTGATCATAGAGCAGTACCAAGTCTCCTTCGACGAAAGAGTGGGGATTAACAGAGTTATCGAAGTGAGTTTTCACTCGCTTCTTTTGAGCTTCGATAGCAAGGGAGGCTAGACGATGTGTCTCGTCTAGTCGTTCCAGGTAAAGAAGCCGCTCTTCTATAGGAGTGGTCTCGGGAAGTAACTCGACGGCTAATTTGAGTGAAGGAATCTCACACTCAATGGGAAGGGTTGCCTCTAGTCCATATACTAGCTGAAAAGGGGTGAAACCGGTGGCATCCTTCACGGAGGTCCGGTAGGCCCACAACGTAGAGAACAACATCAAATTCCAATTAGACTTGTGCATGCCAACAGTCTTTTGAAGCATCATGACCAAGACTTTGTTCACGGCTTCAACCTGACCGTTCGCCTGAGGATAGTATGGGAAGGAACTATCATTCCTAAGTCCAAGTTGGGTTGTCAACTCGACCATCATATGATTCCGGAAATGTTTTCCGTGATCAATAACAATGGCTTGTGGAACTCCAAACTGAGAGATAACATGGTTGAAAAGAAACTGCGCCGCCGTATGACCATCTTCCGAAAATGTGGGCATCGCCTCAGCCCATTTTGTAAAGTAATCTACAGCAACGATGATGTAACCATGCCCCCTGGCCGAGCGAGGGTTACATGTCACATAATCGATGCCCCATTTAGCAAAGGGGCCTACAGTCACAACGGGGTGCAGCGGGGCAGCAGGCGCACGCATCTTCCGCTGGTAAATCTGGCATTCGTGACAAGAACGGACGGCAAGAATGCAGTCCTTGAAAATGGAAGGCCAGAAGTAGCCAGCACGAAGGATCTTTTGTGCGGTGGCATATCCAAACATGTGACTGCCACAAGCACTGGAGTGGCAGTCATTTAGAACTCTTTCAGCTTCTTCGAAGGTAAGACACCGACGAAGAACCGAATCAACCCCAAGGCAGTACAGGGTGTCCCCAACTATGCGATATGGCTGAGCTTGGTGACGAATCCGTCGACGAGCATCTTTCGAGGTCTCGGGGCGGAAGGAGGACGTCTGTAAATAGACAATTATGTCCCCATACCATGGATCGAGGGCGCTGATCAGGAAAAGAGTTTCATCTGGAATTGACTCCTCTATCTGCAAGGAAGTAGCGGCAGATGGCAAGGAGCATAAAAGTTCAGCGAAAACGAGTGATTTCTTGGACTTGGCCGCAGTAAATTCCAAGTCGAACTCTTGGAGGATCACGATCCACTTTGAGTATTTTCCCCCCAGCAATTGTCATGAAAGAATGTAGGTCATGGGGTTACAATCTGAAATCACCATAGTAGTACGCAACAGAATGTAGTGACGGAAGCGTTGGACACCGCAAACCGCAGCGAGAGCCAACTTCTTGACATATGCATATCGAGTCTCGTATCCAGTAAGTTGCGACTAAGATAATAAATGACATGCTCGATGCCATCATCGTCGTCCTAAACCAAAACCATGCCGATAGTGGTATCGGAAGTAGCCAAATAGAGCGTATAGTCACGGTGGTAATTTGGAGGCCGCAACAAAGGGGCAGAAACTAGGAGGGTTTTGAGATGAGCAAATGACTCCTCGACTATGGCATCCCATCGGAATGGGGTGTCACGCTTCAGTAACCGGGTAAAACCCTTTGCCACTTAGGCATAGTTTGGTATGAACCGTCTTAGAAAATTAGCTTTCCCCTGCAGACTCTATAATTGCCGCAAAGTTGTAGGGGGAGGAAGATTCATGATTTCCTCGACTTTAAAGGGATCCAAACGGATGCCCTCTCGGGAGACGATAAACCTGAGTAGTCGACCTGATTCGACACCGAAGACACATTTGTGCGGATTTAAGCGAATATTATATTGTCTACAACGAAGAAAGATTTCACGAAGGTGCGATGGGTGGTTCGTGTGCTTAGCTGAATGAGTGGGGAGATCATCCAGATAAGGCTGTATGATGTGTCTGATATCGTGGAAAGCATAAGACATCGCACGCTGAAAAGTAGCGCCGGCATTTTTGAGGCCTAAGGGGAGATTTTTATAAGCAAAGGTGCCCCAGGGACAGATGAAGGCCGTCTTGTGTTGATCTGTCGGAGCAATGTTGATCTGGTTGTAACCAGAAAAGCCGTCCATAAAAGAATATATCTCGCTACCCACACACTCATCAATGAGTTGATCAATAAATGGCGTGGGGTAGTTGTCCTTTGGGCAAGCTCTGTTGATGTCATGGTAATCAACGCAGACACGAATGGTGCCCTGTTTTTTGTCGATAGGGACGATATTTGAGACCCATTCTGTCAGTGGGATGGGATAGATAAATCCCACCTTAAGAAGCTTTTCAACCTCTGCTTTGATGGTTGCTGCCTTACGGGGGTGCACAGGACGCAAACGCTGGCGAATAGGTTTGGCCCCGGGATACGTTGGTATCTCATGCACTATTATAGATGGATCAATATCGGGCATTTCTTCATAGGACCATGCAAAGACATCACGAAATTCGCGAAAAAGTGCGATATAAACCTAAATCTCCTCAGGAGTGCAGGTCACTCCTATGTAAATATTCTCGACAATCCCTGCCTTAACAGAGATGTCAATTGGTTGAGTCTGCGTGATGTTCCCTAAATTCCCTTCGGACGAAGTGTGATAAATCTAAATGGGCGTCTGAAGGGGTTGATAAGGGAGACATGGAGCAAACCGCTCAAGACAGAGCAATGTTTCTCGAAAGGTAGGGAGAAAGGAGGAACGGTGGTGAAGAGGAAACCACGGACGTTCATCTAGAGACATAGTCTCTATAATAGCCTCATCGGAAGGAAATATTTCCTTCAATGGATCCAAGGAGGTGTATTCTCCTAACCAAGGGGGAAAATCATCTGAGTCAAGAGCCCCACTTGAGGCGGTGGGTTCATCATGAGAGGCCGATGCAGCGACAATTTCGATGTAGTTGAACTTGGCTGGACTCAACGGCATCTCCTCACCCCAGGGTTCTACCTGGTCGATGGAAGGAAGAATCCAAGGATCAGAACGAACCGAGATCATAGAGATTGAGGCGAAGTTGGGAGGTGGGAGGGAAAAAACACCCATAAGGGCAGGTTCTTTGAAGAGCCCGGCTCCCACTCTTTCAAATGAAACTGAGGTATGCTCAACAAAGGGTACGTTTCCCTCAGAAGAGGAAGCGAAAAAAGAGAGTTGGTCGATCGTGACAATTTTCCCTTGATGGGGGAAATGAATGACACGGAAGAGGGATGAAGCCACAGCATGCATAGCATACATCCAGCTCTGGCCCATAAGGAGGTTATAGGTGAGATTCGCGTCTACAACCTTGACTTCTACTTCTACAGTCTTCCCTTCTAAGGTAATCGGTAGCCGTTGAAAGATACCATAAGGTCGAGATTCTCTCCCGTCGAACGCTTCCAAGGTCGTTTGGGACTGACTCAACATCGGAGACCTGATGGCTTTCCAACATGCAATAGACATAATGCAGGTTGATGCACCCTCATCAATGACTGTACGATGGATCCTTTTAGAGTTGATGATGACTTGAATGAGGAAAGCTATCTGATAAGGCAGTCGAGGAACATGGCTCTCGAGGTCGAAGGTGATTAAATCCGAGTCCGCTGGGTCGATGCCACTGATCACCGATAGCAGGGACTTCCTCTAGGGGGGGCAGCTCTGAAGGACCTCTAAGGCAGACATGGCAGACAGAGCCTGCGCTAAGTCCTCCACGATGTTATAGTGCTAGGCAGCATGAGCATTCGGGTTATAAGAAGACCTCCTGAGTACCCATTTGGGAGGGGGTCGGATTGTCGTCTCAACACTCGGTCTCTCGATATGGAGAGGACCAGAGCTAGACGGAGGAGCACTTGAGGAAACCTCTGGCTCCTTCCCGGCGGACGACGGATACTCCTTAGCTCGAGTTGTTACATGAATAGGAATAGTTCCAGCGATGAAGACCTGGGAACCGAAGGGAGAAGAAGAGGGGTCAGCTACCATCTGGGTTTGCTGAGAGGGAAAGGGTTCTTTCAGGACCTCAGGGACCCCAGGAGCACCTTTCAACAAACGACTAACTTCGGACCACCTAGGGCAGTCCTTAGTGTAGTGATCTTCCTCACAAATGAGGCAAGGATACTTAGGTTTGCGTTTAGCTCCTTCCTCGGCATGAGGTTTAGAGGATTCCTGCCTAGGTTGCTCGGATTTATTCTTTCCTTTCCCCTTTTCCTTTTTCTTGCCTTTCGAGGTCTTACTCACCGTGGTGGACTGAACGGTGTTGACCTCGGAAGTGTTACCAGAATTTAACACACCCTGGGAAGTGTTTTCGTTAGATGCAATGGACTTTTGCTTCCCAGAGTTCGATGATTTTTTAGAGGCCTGGTTTACAGAGCCAATGACTCCATCCATGGATGGCTTGGGCGGAGCCTTGGATGTACCAGGCCTAGGGGCGTCTGGAAAGTACTCATACAAAGTACCAGACTGAGAATAAACTAAGTCTAGGTACTGAGCGCGCGCGATCGCTTGCTCTTCAGTTACACAGGCTCCCATGGCGATGTCCTGCGCAATCTTGGGGACAAAGGAAGTTGTAAACCAGTCGGTGAGGAGTTGATCAGGTATCCAGAACTTGATCAACCTGCGAGGCCTTCTCCATTCATGAATATGATCAGAGATATGTGTAGCAGTATCCTACTTAAGAGACGTAAGGAGGTGAGTCCCCGTCTCATACCAGATGGGTAACTGAAAATGAGTCAAAAATGCCATAGCCAATGAATTAAAATCTTGGAATGATGCTTGAGTTAACTCAATGTACCATTTAGCTACTGAACCAGTGAGGGTCCTCTGAAAGAGGCAAAGCCGAATCGAATCGTCGAGCCATGAATTTGACGAACACCACAAGTGATACATCATCACATGAGCCTGAGGATCTTCTTCGGCCTTCCCATCGAATTTGGGACAATCACTTGGTATTTTCGTTGGAACTGGCGGCCACTGCGGGTTGTGCAAAATGGGATCATTCGTCAACTTTGACACATCGGGCAGTTCCAACGTCGCTAAGAATGGTAGCTGAGGATTAAAAGACATTTGCCCCAGATACGAAGTAGAACCAGAATTCCATCCAGTTCCTGGTTGCCCCCATTGCCCTTGTCCCGATGGGCCAGGCTCGAACGGGCCTTGTCCAGAAGGATTTTGACCGTAGGGGTTATTTCCAGAACCGGGTTGTTGATTCTGGCCCCCAGCACCCCATTGGTTACCATACTGGCCAGCAGGTTGTTGATAATTTTGATAGGGATTACCCTGTGGCTATTGGTAATTTTGGCACGGGGTATATTGATTCTGCCCCAGGGGTTGTTGGTATCCGTACTGAGCCTGAGAACCAGGCGGCATTTGATAACCAGGTTGGGATTGGTACCCACCTGAATGCTGGGGTTGGGATTGGTACCCACCCGCATAAGGAGGTTGGGCCTGATACCCACCTGAATAGGGAGGCTGGGATTGGTACCCGCCAGAATATGGAGGCTGGGATTGATACCCGCCATAATACGGAGGCTGGGATTGGTACCCACCAGAATATGGAGGTTGGGATTGGTACCCACCTGAGTAAGGAGGTTGGGATTGATACCCACCTAAATACGGAGGTTGGGATTGATACCCACCTGAATACGGATGCTGGGATTGATACCCACCTGAAAGAGGAGGTCGGGATTGGTACCCACCTACATGCTGAGCCGTCTGGCCAAAAGGTTGTCCTGGTCGGATCTGAGACGGCCCCGTTCGCCTAGAAGGGTGAGCTTGCTGAGTGAGGGGCTGCCCTTGCACAACCGAGGTTTGTGCTTGTTGACCAGATGGTTGCTGAGTGGTAGGCTGGCCTTGCTGCACGTAAGGCTAGCCCCCTTGCCCAGAAGGGTTACCTTGCTGGTTTACGGGTTGACCTTGCTGCTCGTAAGGTTGTCCCTGGTTCCCATAAGGTTTCCCCGAAGGGTAGCCTTGCTGGGTACCTGGTTGACCTTGTTGGGCGTTTGGTTGTCCCGGGTTTCCAGAAGGTTGCCCAAGATATGTAAAAGCTGGACCACTAGAGACCAAAGGTTGTCCCTGATTGGGTTGTCCTTGTGGGCCTCCCTGTTGACCTGGGTAATTCTGGCCAGCATACTGCTGCCCATGATTAGGCTGCGAGTAGGGTTTTTGACCCTGGTAGGGTGGTCCTTGTTGTCCTTGTCCCTGATGGTACTGGCCGCCACCATAGCCGGTGGTACCCCAAGCCACGTTCAATGGAACGGAAACCTCATCATATGGTATTTCAGGCAAGGAGGTAAACAAATAATGATTCTCAGGATCATAATACGGGCCTTGCCCATATGGGCTCTGGACATTACGCAAGTACTGAAAATATGCCTCCTCTGCCGTCATATGATCGGAAGCAGGAGGAGCACCACTTGCGGGGTGCACAACTATAGAAGCATGCGTCGATGAACCAATCTGCGCTGGACCTCGAGATGGGCCTGCAGCAGAAGTGACAACAGATGATGCTGTGACGGTGCTAACAACTGGAGTTGACGCCGCGACACAAACGGTCGGGTTGGATGGGACTGCTGTAACAGCAGTATGGTGGACTTGGGAAACAAACGGTCCTGTGGTAGGGACGATGTTTTGATCCCAAACGGAAGAGGAAGCTGCAGAGGTCATAACATCCCTCATTGATCTATAACGCGCCGGCACCGTGATACCCAAAGGTGTAACGGTATAGGGTGTAGAGATGATAGGGGATGTCGCCGAAATGGGAGTATCTATACTCGACATGAAGGACGGGCCACTCGACACAGGAGAAGTGTCGCCCATATCGGAAGAAGCCATCGGAGATGGGACACCGACAGGAGTGGCAGGAAAATCCTCTTCAGAGGGCTCCCAAACAGGGTTCCAAGAGAATTCGTAGAAATCGTCCTCTGGAGCTGGAGAATTCAACGGTTGGATGCTCGGAACAATGGGAAGAGCGTCGCAAACCGGAGTTTCAGGGGCAACCGAGGATGGAGACCCTTCGTCACTTGGGATAGGAGACAGAGTTGATGGATCCGCCAGGATGATCAAACAAAGACCCTAAGCAAGCTAACATTAAAAACCTACTCAAAACTAAGAGCACACAAGATCTAACCAGGTAATGTTATCGTGGCCAAATAAATTTTTAAGACACGGGAACTGAACTTGACCTTTTCATGTTTCGAGAGTTGAGAAAAGCACGAAAAGATGACTCTATCTCCTTCGAATGTTTAATGAGCACGAAGTGACAAGACGCTCACTTACACCTTTTCTTTTAAGGAGTCCGAAAAGGATCAAAAGTGACTGCTCTGGAGATTCTAAGCAAAAGGTTTACGAAGCAATCCGTAAAACTGCTTATACACCTTGGCAATCGTATGAGAACCAAGGACTTTCCGTACTGCAGTCAATTTTCCCGAATGCTGTGTTCGGTGCATTACGACTCGCAAGGCGGAAGACTCGGCTTCCTATGGATAAAGGATGCAAACCTAGTGGAGTCTCCCCATATATACGCGACGGTACGTGGGAGCCCAAATCCGTGCTAGACCAAAATTGAATCACACCAGGAGGAATCACCCAACCTTAATGCGAAAACAAGAGTGACTAGGTTTTACGACGCCGGAGCACGTCTCTAGCCTAGACCTCTAGATATTTGCGTTAAGTTCCAACGCGTTTTTAGATAAATTTGGTTTATTTTACGGTTGATCTTGAATTAAGTTTTGATTCCAGGTCCTACCGTATGATCTCTCAGAATTACTTAGATGCAAACTACATGCCAAAGAACATCATTTTGTTCGATGAATTCTAACTATGAGAAGGTTAGAAATTTTTCAATCAAACAAAACGAACTCAAGCAATCAAACAACCTAATGCAACTATGGCGAGGAAACGAAACTTTTCTTTTGAAAACACAAATCAACGAAATATTCTTTTCCTTTCACTATTGAATGCAAAAGATACTAGTTTGATTTTCTTTTCAATGGCACAAAATGTTTAAAATGATTTTTAGAGATAGCAGCACTAAGTAAAAGAACTAAAATCACTCAATGCAAACACAAGAAAGTTCCCAAGACACTAAAACCAATTTTCCAAATCAAAGGAAAAACCAAGGCTTGTTCGAGCTATGTGATCTAAGCTCAACAAGACAAAAAGGAATTCAAACAAGGAGGAAGCAAAATCGCTTGGAACACAACCAAAACACTTTCAACAATCACCGAGCAAATGTGAAAAGCAAATCTAAAGTTGGCTGGTCAAACAAGAAAACAAGATCCCACGGAAGGCTTGACACACACACGACCACTAGATGCCCTAGGGTTTGAGTGCGAAATCAATAGAGAAAAGCAAACACCCGGAGGATGGGAGTTCAAAACCAGTCAAACAACGATCCAACACACTCCAGCAACTGTAAAAGTTAAGGCAAAATGCAAACCAAGCAGCGAAAGCGAAAAGGAAGGCTTTGCAAAACCGAAAAACGAGTAATAAACGGACCCTTGTGGAACAAGACTTCGCGAGCAAGTATGTCACAGCTCAGACAAAATAAAACAAGTCATAAACCAAGTGGAAAGAGTAGGGGACAGTCAAACCAACAGGTTTAGGAGGGAAATTTGGACAAAGATGAGTTCTACAGGATCAGCGCGGGTGACCTTCAGCAACAAAGCGCTGACCAGACAACACGCATAGCAACTTTGCGCTGTCAGTGCGGAACGACACGGATTAACGGCGCTGACTCGGAAACAAGGTCAGCGCAACTGTTAAATGTACAAGCGCGATGACAGTGAAAGAAAAGAAACAGATGCGCGATGTCAGCGCGACTGTTCTGATATAAACCGCGTTGAGGCTAAAAAACAGGCAAAATCAAACCAAAAAGCTCCCAAACCAAGGTAATAAAACAATTAAAGCATTTCCCAGGGTAAGCTAGGAGACCAAAAACAGGGAACTAATCCCCAGTCTTTGACAAGAGAGTGACAATCAAACTCAAAACAAGGATGAACAACAAAACACACAAGCCACGATCCCCAGCGGAGTCGCCAAATTGTTGGAGAGGTAAATCCCCTCTACGGATAGAGGCAATCCCTACTAGCCCAGAACGGGTCTAGCAACAATCAATCAATGCTACTATGCAATTTCCTAGTTGCAATTAAAAAGTGGGTAATGAACACCTACTTGGATTCCAGCGCTATTGTTTGATGAAGAGATGC
>APFE030978821.1:2216-23612 GCA_000404065.3 Pinus taeda
GAGGCTGAGCATGGTTTGATGTGGCCTTGAGTCTTGCCTTATTTCAGCCTAAGGCAGATTTGAGTGCTAACATAGTGGTGACCATACTGGGGAAGAAATCTCAAATGGTTTGCTTGTTGATGAGTTTATTTCACAAGTCTTAGACGGAGTCTAAAGTCACGCCAGGTAGCTTTCGAAATGCTCTTGCTATGCATAAACGAAAGTAGATAAATGATGCTTCGGTCGATCTCCAGTTAGCTTGTGACAACTTGATTCGCAAATCACCCCAGTACTTTTATTCGTTCTAGACCCTTGGATGATTGAGTCTAGCAAACGATTGGCTGAATTATTTTAGTCCCTTTGATCTTCTGATAAGCACATTGGCTTCAAAAAGACATACAAGAGCTAATCCAGATCCGACTCCACCTCCTATTTACGAAAATCCAAATTTGATTCAAAAAATCCTCCGTCAAGAAAGCTCGGCGACTCCCCTGGTCAAATCTCATTCATGTCCCGCAATTTTTGAATACCTTGAAGAACGTCCTTTCGACGAAAGGTTTGAATTGTCATTGTTTAAAACCAAGTCTGAAAACGCTCTTGATTTTATTGTTCCAAATCCTGACTTTGCTGCAGCTCTAGAATTTGAAAGGCACAATAAATTAATTGACAATTTTATCTTGAGGCACCTTCAAACCGACATCCAAGCTGCTAATCTTGCTGAGTTCTTAGAAGCTGTATCTGCAAACATTGGATCCACTGTCACGGCATCTACTTCTAGAATTCCTACAGAACCTCCTTTCATTCCCATGATTCCTGTGCAACCTATAATTACTTATTCCGAATCTGCAGATAATTCCCCTCCTTCATCCCACATCGCTTCTCCTCTGCATACACCTCCGCATACTCCTCATACAATAGCGACATCTACTCCGCCAACAACACCTAGAGTAAATCCACCAAGAGCAATGGCTGCTCGTTTCGCACCTCTTGCTTTACCTCAGCAATTGCATTATATGCCTGCAGACTATCAGAGTAAGATTCCTTTATTTGATGGCACTCCTCAAAGTGTGTCCGCTCAGCAGCAAATAGACAAAATGACAAATTTTTATGATTTATATGAGATTGATGAAGAGGATGTAACTATGCGATTGTTTGCGCAAACATTCGGAGGAGAGGTAAGAAAATGGTTCAGAGGCTTGGGAGCTAGAAGTATACCTACGTTGGCTGAACTTCAGAAGCAGTTTCTAGACCGTTGGGAACTCAGAAAGGATCCGCTTCAGATCAATGTCGAGTTCAATAATATCAAACGCAATCATGGTGAGTCTGTCCAAGACTACATTATCAGGTTCAATATAGTTTATAATGTTATTCCGGATGATTTAAGACCATCTAGAAAATCAGCTCTTGTCAAATTCCCAGATGGCTTTGATCCGGAGATGGCTTATTCATTACGGGATAGAGATCCGCCTACTTTAGAGGATATGCAAAAGATTGTTGTCAATGTTGAGGCAAATCTGAACGAAAAGAGAGCACGTTTGAAGGCAGAGAAAAGAGTAACTATAAAGGAAGAATCTACATCATCAGAACCACCTTGGCTTCGTGAGATGTTCAAAAGACTGAGCCTTGACAAATCAGAACCGTAGATTCGTAATCCAAATTATCGTGGTCAACAACAACCTCAGTACAGAATTAAGCAGCGTGAACCAAGAGTACAAGAGCTGTCAGCCCAGAAACCAATCAAGACTTCTCTTTTGCAGAATTTTGTGAGTCAAGATTCAGAGGAGGATGATGATGTAGCAGGGGACCAAAACCACTTCTTTACTCCTGATGATATTCCCATTTACATCACCGAAGAAGAAGAGTATGGACAAAGTTCAGGCGCCCAACAAGATGAAGATTTTATCTTAGATAATGATGCAGATTTAGATGATTACCAAAGAGGATATTTGAATGCCTTGTCCACTCAACAGAAGCAGTATTCATTGAGAAACTGAGATGTGCCCATCAATCCCATTCAGAAAACAAAAGAAGCTACAACACCAAAGATGGATTCAGCAATACCGCCAAAAAAGGGAAAGAGACAATTGATCCCACAACTAGCAAGATATCAGCAACAGAAAGGACGAATCAGGCAGCTATAATCAAAGATAGGAGAGAGGTTCCGGTCAAAGAAGTCGAAAAAGTTTCAGCATTTAGTTTGGAAAATGAAATTTCCAAATTAAAAATATCTATTCCTTTGACTGAAATCATGAAAAACGACAGCTACCGAGGTCAAGTCTCTAAAATTCTGAATTTTGATCCGATGTTGGATACGGTGAATGTTGAAGATGATCAGCCAGAATTGATTTTTGGACCAGCATTGGATGGTCAATCCCCTGATAGTGATGTTCCTCCCTTTTATATCAGTTTGAGATTGCATGAATATGTTTTGCATAATGCCATGTTCGATTCGGGTGCTTCGCACAATTTGATGCCAAAGGCGATCATGGAGAAGCGCGGGTTAGACATTACCAAAAAATATCATGATTTGTATTCATTTGATTCCAACCGTGTGAGATGTATCGGGCTCATCAAATATTTGGTTGTTAGCTTAGACCAAATCCCAGCAAAGAATGTCTTGATGGATGTGGTGGTGGCGGACATTCCTCCACGTTTTGGTATGCTACTTTCGAGATCCTGGGGAGCTAAGTTGAAGGGTACTCTACAATTAGACTTTTCTTATGCCACAATTCCAGTCTTTGGTCAAATGAGAAAGCTATATCGAGAGCAAAAGATGAAATACATAATAACTAGCAAAGAGAAGCCAATCAATCATCCTGTAAATTATGTACATACAGATTTAGAGTCGTTTGTTTTATTTGCTGACAGTTTTAATGATCTAGATAGTCAGTTAGTCCAGGCAGAAGATATACCAGAGATAACTGAAAATTTCAGAGAAGTTCTACAGAAGGAAAGAGGAGAAAAGAAAGCTACCATGGAGCAAACAGCTGAAGATAAGGGGCAGCAAATAGAAAAATCAGAGGCAGTACAATTTCAGCACTTGGAGGAGGATGAAGATGGTCTTTGGACCATGGATTTCGATGGCGCAGTAGGTAGTGATGGTGTTGGTATTGGTGTGTGGATTCCAAGTCCTTTTTCTGTTCGAGATAAAGTTCCAAGCAAGGTGAGAATATGTTCCTATAAACTAGAATTTGATTGTTCAAATAATGAGGCGGAATATGAGGCTCTCATTGCTGGCCTAAAAATTCTTAGAAAGCTGAAAGTGAAGAAGATTGCGGTCTATGGTGATTCCGAGTTGGTGATAAAGCAAGTTAAGGGTGAGTTTTAGACCAAACATCCTCGCATGAGGGCATATCGAAATGCAGTCTTAGATATTTTGAAGTTGTTTTCTGATCATACCTTGACATGTGTGCCTCGCATACAAAATGGTGTTGCTGATGGACTTGCTCAGGCAGCAAGCAATTTAAAAATTCCAATGAATTCTAGCAAAAAATTTGAGATTCATATGAAGCATCGTCCCACCGTTCCAGACAATCAGCGACGTTGGCAAGTTTTTCAAGATGATGAAGAGATCAATGAGTTTCTGCAAAATAAGGGTAAGTTCAAAGATTCCTTAATAGATACTGAAAATGATGATGGTGATGACAATATACAAGTAAATCAAATGGCCGTGCTACAACTTAAGGACAACATTATTCCTAAGGGATTGATTCCTTTAGAGGAGCTGTTTGACCAAGATGATGTGGCCCACAAACCAAAATTGAGACCGACTGAAAAGGGTATTGAAGAGGTAAATATTGGGACAGCTGAAAATCCCAAGATGGTTAAGCTATCAAGGTCATTGTCACCAAAGGTAAAAGTTGAATATATGAAATTTTTGTCTTTATTTTCTAATGTTTTTGCATGGGATTACTCGGATCTTAAAACATATGACACAAATATCATTCAGCATACTATTCCTATTAAGCCAAATCGGAAGCCTTTTCGTCAGAAGTTGAGGAGAATCAATCCAAAGCTGTTTCCATCAATTGAGAAAGAGGTAAATAGATTGTATAAGTCAGGAATCATTGTGCCTATCCGATTTTCAGATTGGATATCAAACTTGGTGCCCGTAAGGAAGAAGACAGGTGAGATCCGTTTATGAATTGACTTTAGAAATTTGAATAAGGTGTATTTAAAAGACAATTATCCGCTGCCAAAAATGGATCATATATTGCAGCGAGTAGTTGGAGCATCAAGGATGGCACTACTCGACGGTTATTCAGGATACAATCAGATTTAGTGCATGAAGATGATCGTGACAAGACAGCGTTCACCACTCCATGGGGAACATTTCATTATGCAAAGATGCCTTTTGGTCTGAAAAATGCAAGAGCCACTTTTCAGCGGGTAATGGACGTAGCTTTCGCTAATGAGAAAGATGTATTTTTAGTTGTTTATCTTGATGAATTAACCGTGTTTTCAAATTCTGATGAGGAACACTTGTATCATTTGAAAATTGTTTTCCAAAAGTGCAAAAAATTTGGCATATCGCTAAATCCGAAAAAGAGTCTTTTTGCCATGGAAGAGGGAAAACTTCTTGGCCACATCATATCTAAAGACGGAATCCGTGTTGATCCTGCACATGTTGAAGCCATTCAGTAAATTGAACAGCCCCGGAACAAGAAAGAAATTCAGTCCTTCAATGGTAAACTGATTTTTTTGCGTCGCTTCATTCCAAACCTAGCAGAGCATCTTAGAGAGATCACAAGCATGATTAAAAAGGACAGTCAGGTAAAGTGGACCAAAGAGGCGGTCAAATCATTTAATTTAGTGGAACTAGCTCTTTCTTTAGCTCCTATTTTGATCAGTCACGACTACACTCAGGATTTTATTTTGTTCTCATTTGCTTCTGAGCACACTTTGGCAGCTGTACTAATGCAGAAGAGAGAAGGTGTTGAGAAGCCCATTGCTTTTTTCAGTCCCATTATTAGAGATGGAGCATTGAAATATAACATCATTGAGAAGCAAGAACTTGCGCTTGTTAAGGGCTTGAAAGATTTCCGTGTATATATATTGCATTCACATATTCTAGCTTATGTTCCTAACGCAGCAGTTAAAGATATTTTAGTACAGGCAGATCCAGAAGGTAGAAGGGGTAAGTGGATTGCTGCATTGTTAGAGTATGATGTAGAGATTAAACCCACCAATCTGATCAAAGGTCAAGGACTCGCCAAGCTAATGGCTGAAACAAATCTGCAAGTTCTAGACATAAATTTGATTGTTGCAATGTCCGATGAAGATGAGGAGAACCCATCCGTTCAGGTATCCAAAATGTTTCTTTCCTCTCCTTGGTACGCTGACATTTTATATGTACTTCAGCATTTGTCTTCACCTCCTAGAATGCCGAGAAACAGAAGTAGAACATTGAAATTGAAGGCTGCAAAATTTTGTATACTAGATTCAACATTGTTTTGGAAAGATCCTGGTGGAATGTTATTAAATTGTTTGGTTGAGGAGGAAGCCAAAAGAGTCATGGAAGATTTTCATAGAGGGGACTGTGGGGGTCATCTGTTTTGGAAGACTACAACAAAATAGATTCTAAGGGCATGATATTATTGGCCTTCATTATTTTTAGATGTATATAAGGCTATTAAAAATTGTCACGAATGCCAAATTTTTCAAGGAAAGCAGAAGCTCCAGCCTTTGCCTCTCAAACCAATTGAAGTCAGCGCACCTTTTCAGCAGTGGGGATTGGTTTCATTGGTGAAATTCATCCAACATCATCAGGACAGCATCGATGGATATTGACGGCTACAAACTACTTCACAAAATGGATTGAAGCAATTCCTACTCGACAAGCTACGGATGCGGTAATTATTTCTTTCCTTGAGACCAATATTTTGTCACGTTTTGGATGTCCAAGTAAGTTAATCACAGATAATGCAGCAGCGTTTAAGTCAAAAAGGATGATTGATTTTTGCTATGAGTACAATATTAGCTTGGGACATTCAACCGCATACCACCCTCAAGGAAATGGATTGGCGGAGTCATCTAATAAATCTTTGGTCAATATCATTAAGAAATTGTTGGAAATCAGCAAAAAGGGCTGGCACAAGAAATTGATAAATGCACTATGGGCTAATAGGGTGAGTCAGAAAAAGTCTATTGGTATGTCTCCTTTTGAGTTGGTGTACAGAACAGACATGGTTTTTTCCCACTTCGCTTGTTGTCCCGGTAGTCAAATTGCTTCAAGAAGCAGGTAGTGAGGAAGATCCTATGCAAAGAAGGATTAATCAGATGATTCATTTGCAGCAGACACGGGAGGAGGTATTTTAAAACACTTGCAAGCTGCAGGAGCGCATCAAAAAGATCTATGACCGAAAAGCAAAGGCCGATACATTTCAGCTAGATGAGGTTGTTTTGAGGTGGGATGCTCATCATGAAGACAAGGGAAAGCATGGAAATTTTGAAAATTTATGGAAGGGACCTTACAAGATTGCAGCATATTGTGGCCAAAACGCTTTCCTTCTCAAAGAGATGAATGGAGATGAATATCCTGGAGGGCCGAGCAATGGTCAGCTGTTAAAGAGATACTATTTTTGAATATTTCTGTTCATTCCATTACCATTGTACATATCATTTTACTTTTGTCCTATTGCACATGTACACTAACTTATCATCTTTAGTTTGGGGCCCGAGGTGAAGGCTATAATTCTGAAAATGAAAGTTAGTTAGTCTAATTTTTTCAAGTCAGTTGTCAAAATCTTTAGCTTCGAGTTTAGTTTGGTTGTCAAAATGTTTGTATTTCAGTCAAATTCCAAGATTTTGTGTCGGAATAATGACTCCATCACCCAATGGATGAAGGCACTGTCTAGCTCTAAAAGAGATCTACGGTTCTTGGCATCTCCAAGGAGCTACCATCCCCATTGGAGCCAATGTTAGAGTCGGTCTAGTCATCCCTCCATCAGAGATCAAAGCTCTTTTTTGCATTTCATGTTTTAGGTGTCCCACCAGTTTTCATCAGTTGCATTTCGTTAGGCATGCCATAAATCTGATGGAGTGGTCGGTGTCATTCATTCCCCTCGTGCATATCACTGTTGGTTCAGAATAAGTCATAAAGCTTCACAAGTCATTTTTAGTCATATTTTAAATTTTTAGGTCTAGGTCTAGGGTTTGAGTTAATTTAGTCTTGAAAAGTCTTAGAAGACCAGCAGGCCACAGGGATGTCTTAGATAGATCGTCACTTCAATGATTCTCACCATTGTACAGCTGAATAAGGACTTCTCTTCAAAACTCCGATTTGAAGACAAGTCGCCACCTCATTTTTGTAAAAATTGTCAAAATTTTCAGTTCTTCAATTGTTCAAGTGCAGCCCTGGTCTCCTTTGCTGAAGCATATCAGAGCTATCCCTGCAAAAAATTATCAGAGAAAATCATCATTTCAACCTATTGTATGAAGGAAACCAAAAAGGTTAGAGCCTATTAATTTTGAAAAAGTGTCAACAACCAAACATAAGAAAAATGGGTTTTCATAGAGCAAAAATCAAAATGGATGCTATATCAAGACATTTCTTATCATTTGCAACCTATTCCACATTTTGAGAGCCAAGAACATCATTAAAGGGTGATTTTGCAAGTTTAAGGAAAGTTTGTGAGTATTTGGGTCAGCTCCAGGGCGCGCGGCGCATCAGCATAGGCGCGCGGCGCACCAGAGGCGTGCGGCGCATCAGGCCACTTTCTGCTGTGTAAATTAACACAGGCACGGAACACTCAGAGTGCACGACTCATTGGGTAAAGCGTGCGGCGCATAGGGTTTGTGCCTGCAAATTCACCAAGAAATCGCTCAATTACCTCTTCTCACGCCTAAATTCTCAGGTAAGCCTGCAATCATGACTTGGTTTCGTTTTTGGATGGTGTATATCAAGAAGTTAGCATATCTTTGTTATGAAAACCAAGTGTACAAAATCCTCCATGTTCATCAATTTGCTATAAGACTTCAAGTGAAAGGTTTTTTGTAGGGTTTTAAAAAATTATTGTCGCCAAGGCTTCTTTTTCCCTTGTTTCACATTTCTTATATTCCCCAACTATTTCTCCCAATTATTCCTCATCAAATTCTACATCTTCCTCTCTCAAAACCCTAAACTCTCCCTTTTCTTATAACCATATGGTCCCTACTTTATTTCAAAACCCTAAAACATTTCTATGCCCCTTGCCCCTTCCCTCATTCCCTCATTTTATTTCCATTGTTCCCATTTCCCTAATGCTTCCCTTTTCCTAACAATTCTCGTCATTTATGTCCCCTTGGTTACATCATTTTGATAAAGAGACAAAAATTCAACAGTCAACTTTTGGCACACAGTTTTATATCAACAAATATATATATTCCAGCCACCTTATTGTTATAGAACATGTCAGAGACCGAGTCAATATATGAGCAGGATTATGATAGTGACTCTACACTGGAGGTCAATGTGCCTAATGTGCCACAAAGGTATCACAGGGGTGGCAAGAGTGGACAACATGTTAGGGAGGAGCCTAACTCTTTGGCTCAATTGCAAGCTTGCCGGCTTGCAATGGATTGTTTTCGGCACCTAACATGTTACCAATATTGTGAGATGATCTCACAAACTCAGCATCATTGGGAACTGGTCCGTCTATTTGTCCTTAACTTATAGGATGGTCATGTGAACCTTGCGGGAGTGGATTTCACTTTGTCTCCAAACACTATTTCTCAGGCCACCGAGATACCAAATGTGGGGGGGGAATGGAGTAAACACTAGATGTTGGACAGATATTATTATGAGCCGTATGTCAAGCCCGCATATATCAGACACTTGAGCGCGGCCTTTCCTTTCAGATACCTTAAAGATGAGTATGGACAATTGATGAAACTCATCATTCGGTATTTCAGCTGTGAGGGCAGATTTTCACGTCTTTATGCGTATCATGTACGTTTGTTGATGCATTTCACACGGGTACGTATGATGAGCATTCTGTTTTTCATGTGTCGAAACATAGAGAGGATGGTACCCTTAGTACAGAGGAAGACCCCAGCACATCAGCACAGGAGCATATATCACTATGCATTGATCAAAATCATAGTGATGCATCAGTTGGCACAGCAGGGTATTGCTTGGGAGGATTTCATCTCCCGTGATTTCTTTTCCGCGCTATAGCCTCCTCCAAAGATCATCCATGATGTGAGAGGGCCTTCATAGCAGTTTGCCATTCATGAGACCGAGCATGTTGATGCTCCAGCATATGTGACATATCAGAAAGGCCCCAGGGCCTTATTTGCAGATGCACGACGAGTACTATCTCCGCCCGGGGTGGAAGGGGTCTTGTTGACATCATCAGCAGAGAGAGTATGATCTCCACATCATGTGGAAGGGGTCTCGCTTCCATCTATAGCACAGGTACAAAGCCAAGACAGGGGCAAGAGACCCATGGTTGATGAGGGTCCTTCAGGAGTTCAGGATACCGGTATCATTGATGTTGATGCTAGTTCGCCCAACTCAGAGCTCAAGGAGATCATCCGAGAGCAAAGGGCCGAGAATGAGTCGCTGCAAAAGAAATTGCAGATGGCTAAATGGGTGATCAACTACTTAGAGCAGCGCAACAAACAGTTGGAGGATGAGCATGAACTTTATGAGCTGCGCAAGATTCGTGAAGACCGGAAATTGGCTCGTAGGAGACCCAGTGATTTGACACCTATTGATCGGGAATCAATGCTCATCCTGGTGAACACTCACTTGGAAAAGTTGTTAGCAAAGGAAAACAGGGACAAGGACATGCTTCGCCACATGAAGACTCACTATTGGGCTCGCATGCATGTTTGCAAAGCGAGAATGAAGGTCCTCAAAAGGCATTTCAGAAAAGCACAAAAACAACGCAAAAGGCTTGATCCGCTTCGATTTTTGGCCGAGGCTTCTCTAGTTGAGCATGATACATGATAGAGGGTCTTCACTCCAATTTTGGGCAAATTTGGAGAAATTTTTGTCATTTCAAAATTTTTGGCTTGCAAAACAAGTTTTTGGATTCTATGCGTCGCGCTCAGCACGCGACCCACAAGATGGAGAGGTCTAAATCACAGGTGGCTTACATTTTTTTATTTTTCATGATGAAATACACATGCTCAGAAATTTCCAAGGCATTTCATCAAGTTTTGGGTGATCAAAAGCTCAAAAAACATCATGAAAATCACCTTTCTGCCACTTTTTGCAACAACATGTAGTACTTATGGGAGAATCCACTGTTGTAGGGTCAAATGGAGACCAAATTGGAAAATTCCACTTGGGATGGAAAGTAGACATCTAGTCCTTTCCAAAAAGCCAACTTGAGCTCAATTTGGATGCCGGGAAGTGCCCCAAAAGTAGCTGCAAAGGCGCACGGTGAACAGGGCTCAGGCGCGCAGCGCACAGGGTGTTTTGACTCAGTTTTCCTCCTCAGCTCAGCGAATCAAGCCAGTTTCACATATTTTGACTTGTGATGGGATTTTTCACCCTCCTTGATGTAATTATTGGATATTTATTTTTTTATGACACTTATTTACCTATTCTAGATGATTCATTCATAAAATAGCAAAAATGTAATGAATGAATTGGTTTCCTAGCTTATAGAGGCAAGTTGTTTTGACTGCCTAGATTGTACTTCTTAGTTTAGAATTGGTTGAAACAGCTCCTAGAATGATGAGATGGACCCCTAGAGGCAAGGGAATGTGTTAGATTGCCTATATTATGTATTTTCTTAGTCATTTTCAGGGTTGGACTCTTGGGAATAGCTTGACACTATATTGGACATATCTTATCTGCAATTTTGGCAAAGGAAAGACCAGGGTTTTGCAACACTATTTAGGATCCATGTGGCTTTATGTGTTGATGGTGTGTTTCTCTCAGTACTTGTAAGTTGTGTATGTGCATCATTATCTCTATTGAATCTTCTGTTATTAAACAAATGAAGTGTTAAGGTAGAATCCATGAAATTTCTATGCTCTGCCTTTAAATTTGTTTAATATTTTATGTTTTCTTCAGTTTAAGGAAAATCCTTGAGACCCCTTGCTCTCCTTAGCCCCTCACCAATATGATCTACCCATATCACCTGCTTTAAGGCATCAAAACAATCGCCTATCTTTCCCCAAGTGGACCTCTGCAAAAACTGTGCCTCATCCCCGCACCCAAATTTGCCTTTCCCTTGACTTCAACAAAATTATCAAAACTCAATTCTAAATTCTTTGTACTTCATACCTAGCCTAAAATCAGTCATCAACTCGGTCATCTCGAGCCATTTCGATTATCTTTTGCCGAGTTTGACCCGGAGAGAGCCCTCTCCTGTCCTCGTAGGGCTAGCTACGAGGCTGAGCGTGGTTTGATGTGGCCTTGAGTCTTGCCTTATTTCAGCCTAAGGCAGATTTGAGCACTAACATCTGTAAAGAGGTTGAAATTGGTTTTTTCTCCCAAGTATATATCATCATCCAAAAATTCAACTTCCGTCATCCATTTTTCACTTTCATCATGAGACCTCTCTCTCAATGCACTTTTGTCACTAGATGTTTTGTATTCTAACACATATATATAGATGTCGCTGAGTCGTCGATGATGATAAAATTTCCACAAGTCTGAACTTAGAAAGAAATAATATGAACATGATGCACACATTCACATTCAAGCTCTCCCTAACAGCCATCATCATGGGTTATCCATATGTACAACTCGATGTTTTGGTTTATTCCTGCAACCAATTTTCCATCTAATGAATTCAAAATTGTTAACTATGCCATCAAGTGAATATGATGAAACATTTTCAAGTTTTTTTATCATCGAAGAGACGCACGAAATTGAAATGTTTTGCTCTTTTTATTTGATCATAATCATTATTGTTGGCTCTTTTTCTCTTTTTCTGAGACACACCAAATTGTTCACTCTTTTTCTAAGTGCAAACAGAAAATTTGTGAGACTTCTCCTGATAAAAAATACGATAACCCAGTTCCCCAAGAGGTACAGAGGAGACATGAAGTTTCATAATGTCATCTATTGACCCAATAATAAGCTTATATTCATTTACAATCACAACAGTGTCAGGAAAAGCAATTGTATTGAAAGAACACATGTGATTAATAGTTGTGAAATGGACATTCATATATGTCAATCTAGAGTTGTCACTATAAATCACTGCAACCAACTACGATGATACAAAAGCATGAGCCTTGTTCTTAAAGTGAAACGTGGTAAGCCTAATTGCTTTTGTACCCAAGGGGATCTCGTTCATAACATAAAGCTCTTTCTCTCCATTGCTCATATCAATTTTAAACTCATATAAATTCCCATTGCCAAGACCACATAGCAAGTGTGGAGTCTCTTCAAATCTACAAAGAAAAACAAACCAAGGTGGAAAGTTTTAAAGGAGTCTAAATTGGGAAGAGAGTAAGTCCTAATACTATAGTCTTTCCACACTCCAACAACTACAAATTCACTACGATCAGGATTATGACCAGAAGGATTTAGGTCAAGTTAAGATACATCAAACTCAATTTTCCAAATATTTCCAAGGATTCCTTTTCAATTTCCAAGTACACTAGATGACCCCCTTGAGTGTTTATTAAAACCTGAGTAAAATTAGTTGTTCCTAGAATTATGGAACATTCTCTATGATACATTGGCCATTGAAACAATAACATTTTAGAATACTCACTTACTAACCCCACAAAATCGAATGTTATCTGAACAAGCTGGTCATGTACAACATTGTGACAAAATAATGTGTGAACCTTTGTGGCAAATCCTTGTATTTCTGTCTCTTGTAGCTAATTCTTTGAGTTCATCTAAATTATGTTTGTCTCACGAACAAAGATGCCAACCGAAAAACGATCACAAATGTCAAGCGTTGAAGAATGTAATGACGATATTCCCTTGATGCCTGCAAAGTTTACAAATGCCCTCTCCTTGAATCCAACACAACCATATCTAAGTCTAAAAAGGGAACCATGGTTGTACACTCCTAAACAAGTTACAACTTGTGTCCCTGTGCCTGGTCTCTTATCAATATCAACAACACAAAATTTTAGGATGGGACCAATGTTTTCAAATGTTTCCAGAACTTTGAAAACGTTAGGTTGAAGATGCATTTGAACTTGTAGCATTAGGTTGAAGATGCATGTGAACTTCTATAAGTTGTGGATCTCCATAACTAGACCCAACGTATACAATCACATCACCTAGGTCAGAGCCTAGGTAAGATATTGTTGAAGCAGCAACTCACGTCTTGCCTAGAAGACGTAAATCAAGACGAGTAACCATATAATCATTTTTATTAATTATGGAAAGTAAATAGAGCTTGAGTGTGGCATAAAAAGGTAGGTCGATTGTAGTGAGAGAAGAAAGAAGATGAGTACGTGGAACTGTGTTGCTACTACTCACAAGCCCACCACTGTGATCTATTCCTCTACTGACAACTTTACTAGTCTCTACGACATTAACCTCGTCATAGAAAATTGTACACAAATTCATGTTGGAAATATTAATACACCCTAACAACAACAATACTTAGGTAGGTCGATTGTAGTGAGAGAAGAAAGAAGATGAGTACGTGGAACTATGTTGCTACTACTCACAAGCCCACCACTGTGATCTATTCCTCTACTGACAACTTTACTAGTCTCTACGACATTAACCTCATCATAGAAAATTGTACACAAATTCATGTTGGAAATATTAATACACCCTAACAACAACAATACTTGTCAAAAGTATTTTTGCAGGTTGTGTCTCTGTTTCAAGATGGAAAGACTCAAAGCAGAACAAAGTACCGCACACATCATTCCTCAACACATAAAGAATTTAAAGCATTTAATGTATTTTGGTAATTAGATATGGGCAATAATTGATTCCGTGATTATTGCCCATACTCCATAGACACATGTGTGATTTCCACACTCAACAACAACAAGGTATTAATTATTTTTCTCTCTCATGTATTAATTTCAAATTGTGTGTTGAGATAAATATGTATGTAAAAATCATTTTGCATGCAAGAGAGAGAGCGAGAGTCTCTGAGGAGAAAATGGTGGAGCAAATTTTGGTGGGTGAGTGAAAAACAATAGTTACTGTGTAAATCACTGTAAAACGTTTTTTTACTTGGTGAATGAGCCATGTATTTAAATTATTTAGAATTCAATCCTAAGTTATTATTGTGCTGCTCCAAACTTACCATATTCTACCTTTCGTTTTTTTCCATGAGTGAATACTGTGTTTGTTTTACTTGGTGAATGAGCCGCAGTCTCATGTGAATGTATTTTCATGATTTAAAATTCAATCCTAAGTTATTATTGTGTTGCTCCAAACTTACCATATTCTACTATGTTTTTTTTTTCCATCAGTGAATACTATGTTTGTTTTACTTGGTGAATGAGCCACAGTCTCATGTGAATGTATTTTCATGATTTAGAATTCAATCCTAAGTTATTATTGTGTTTCTCGAAACTTACCATGTTCTAACTTGTTTTTTTTGCTGTAAGTGAATACTGTGTTTTAAGTCTCTGTATAGCTACGCGAAATCGAGTTGTGAAAAATCAGCTTCGCGAAAGACACCCCTTTGCCTCTCCACATAATTTTTATTTTAACATGTTAGCAGAGTAAGTTAAATTATTTAGTGTAAAAACAAGTGTTTTTACTAACAATTAAAATTGTTTTGAGGGCATATTGTTTTTAACATATTTACGAGCAGGTAGAAATTTTTTTTTCTTCACTCAGAAATGGAAATATCAAGCACAAGCTTGACTAATGCTCAGATACCTCAGTGTAATGGAAAAAATAATGATTATTGGGTTATTACAATGAAGGCCCTGTTTTCTTCTCAAGACATTTTGGATTTGGTGGAGAATGGTTTTCAAGAATGAGCAGATGTACCAACATACAATGCCTTCTCTCAAGTTGAAAGAGATTTGTTAAGGGACGAAAGGAAGAAGGATTCAAAAGCCTTGTTCTATATTTTCCAAGTAGTTCATGAAAGTATTTTCCAAAGGGTTGTAACAACAATGAAGTCCAAGCAAGCACAGGACACCCTCGAGACAACCTACCAAGGCATGACAAAAGTCAAGACAACAAAATTGCAAATATTGAGAAGATACTTTGAAACACTTTATATGAAAGAGTCTGAGAATGTAGACTATTTTTTTTCACATGTAAGTGGGTTGGTTACTCAAATTAGGTCTCATGGTGAGACACTTGAGGAAAGAAGGATAGTTGAGAAAGTTTTGAGAAGTCTGCCAGCAAGCTTTGATGCCATTGTTGTGGCCATAAAAGAGACAAAGGATCTCTCATAGTTCTCAGTGGATGAGCTTAATGCATTATTGATTTCTCATAAACATACACTAAATAGAGCAACAAGCTCCTCATTAGAGCATGCCCTCAAGACACAAGTATCATTTGGTCGAGGTAGATGCAGAGCAAGGTCATATATTAGAGGAAGAGGAAGAATCCCGCATGGAAGTGGAAGAAGAAGCCCTTCAAGCTCAAGTGGAAGAGGCAGCAATCAAAATCCAAGTCAAGGTCCAAGCCAAAATTAAACACAAGGTCAGAGGTATGATAAATCTCAAGTTCAATGTCATTACTGTAATAATATGTTCATTATGCAAATGAATGTAGAAAGAAGCAATATGACATTAGTAACAAACCAAGTGTAAATTTAACAAAAGAAAATCAGAACCATGATAGCATGTTTTTAGCTTGTAATGTAGCACAAGAAAAACAAAGTGATAAATGGTATCTAGATTCAGAGTGTAGCAACCACATTTCAGGAAACATAGAAATGTTTTCTAATCTAGATGAAAGTGTGAAATATGAAGTGACATTACGGACTGATAGCAAAGTCTCTTTCATGGGAAAATGTAGAGTTAATATCCTAACAAAGAAGGAGGAGAAGAAGTATATCTCAGATGTTTACTTTATCCCTGGTCTGAAGCATAACCTCCTAAGCATTGGACAAGTCATCCAAAAGGGCTACAATGTCTTCTTCAAAAAGGATGTGTGCACAGTTTTGGATAGGCCTCCAAGCATAGAGTTGATTGCAAAGGTTTAGATGACAGACAATAGATGTTTCCCCTAAAATTAAAATCAGATTTGTAGAAAGAAGGTGCACAAGCACAACTCTCAATGAACTCATAAGAGAATGGAAGAAAAGAGGTAGTTGTCGCACAAGTAAACTTTCAAACATAGTTTAAATATTAAAATTGGTTATCGCATTTGAGATTTGGTCATCTCAACTTTTGAGGTTTGAATTTGTTGCATAGGAAAGGGATGGTGAAGGGTTCTCCACTCATAGAAAGACTAGATAGACTATGTGAAGGATGTATCTTGGGCAAGAAACATAGAGGGACATTTCCAGCAGCAAAGTCAGTAAGGGAAAAGGCACCTTGGAGATTTTCCACTCAAATTTATGTGGACCAATGTAGACACCATCAATTGGTGGCAACCACTATGTATTGACTTTCATAGATGACTACACAAGGAAGACATGGGTCTATTTCCTAAAATATAAAAGTGAAGTGTTTGAGTGCTTTTTCTAATACAAATCTCTTGTTGAGAAGCAAAGTGGACACTACATCAAAGTCCTCAGGACCGGCAGAGGTGGAGAATACATCTTAAATGATTTCTTTATTTTTTGTAGGGAGCATAGAATTCAAAAGAAATTTACAAAAAGGTATGCACCTCAAAAAAATGGCATGGTAGAAAGGAAGAATATGACCATTATAGAAATAGCAAGGAGTATGATGAAGGCAAAGAATTTTTCAAATTATTATTGGGCTGAAGTTGTTGCTTGTGCAACATATATATTGAATAGATGTCCAACCAAAAGCATTCAGAACATAGTTCCTAAAGAGGCATGGTGTGGAAGAAAGCATAGTGTCACCCACATGAGGATTTTTGGATGTGTGGTGTATGCACATGTCCTGGATGAGTTGAGGAAGAAGTTGGATAGGAAGGGGGAGAAATGTATATTTGTTGGATACAGTGATGAATCTAGGGCATACAAACTCTACAATCCATTAACCAAGAAGGTCATAATCAGTAGAGATATGCAATTTATATAAGAGGAAGCATGGGATGGAAGTTTAGAAAAGACAGCTAATGTCAAAGCATGTATACCACATGAGGACAAAGAGGAATTAACAACAAGAAGTAATTCGTCAATAGTGACTCCTTCTACTCCTATTCAAGTGCAACAATGTAGGCAACAAGCAACACCATCAAAAAATAATAAGACAGCTTTGCAGCCAAGAAAGTGCTTCTCCAAGTACACCACAAAGTGCAACACCAAGTGACATGTCAAGCCATCTTCAGCAAGCACAAAAAGACCAAAATTCAGAAATTTAAATGAAATTTATGAGCAAAATGAAGTTGATAGTAGCATTAATCTGAATTCCTTATTTGCCTTATTTTGTCATGTAGATGACCCAATCCATTTTGAAGAGGCAGACAAAGAAGAAAAATGGGTTGCAACAATGGACGAAGAAGTAGAAGCAATAGAAAGGAATGACACATGGGAGTTAGTGAACCTTCCAAAAGGAAAACATGTCATTGGAGTGAGTGGGTCTATAAGACCAAAAGCAACATTGAGGGAAAGATTGAAAGGCACAAAGAAAGGCTAGTTGTCAAAAGATACAAGCAGCAACATGGAAGAGATTACATAGATACGTTCGTGCCAGTCTCGAGGATGGAGATAGTGTGTGCATTTGTGGTGATTGTTGCGCAGCATAAATGGAAAGTGTATCAAATGGACGTAAAATCAGTGTTCTTGAATGGAGTCCTGAAAGAGGAAGTGTATGTTGTGCAACCACCTGGTTATGAGGTTGAAGGCCAAGAAGATAAAATGTATCGATTGAGGAAATCTCTTTATGGGTTGAAGCAAGCACCGCATGCATGGTATAGCAGGATAGATGCCTACTTGCTCGACAATGGTTTCGAAAAATGTGATGGTGAACCCACTCTCTACATCAAAGAGAGTGAAAGTAAGATTCTTATTGTTATCTTATATGCAAATGATTTTATTTTTACAAGGAATGATGCTTTCCTCATCACTGATTTCAAACAAGTCATGAAGAGTGAATTTGAAATGACTAACTTGGGATTGTTAAGATATTTTTTGAGCATAGAAGTGAAGCAAATAGAAAATGGCATTTTCATCTCTCAAGGAAATTATGTGGCAGACATTTTGAAGAGGTTTAAAATGCAAAACAACAAGTATGCACCAACTCCAACTATCATGGGGTTGAAGTTGAGTAAAGAAGATTGTAGCAGCAATGTCAATCCGACATTATACAAAAGCATGATAGGTAGCTTGATGTATTTGACCGCCACTAGGCCAGATATAATTTATGCAGTAATATTGGTGTCGAGGTTTATGGAGACACCCAAGGAGACACATTGGCAAGCAAAAAAAAGGATTTTAAGGTATGTCAATGGGACAAAACATTATGGAATTTTGTACACAACAACAAGTGATTTCAGGCTACTTAGTTACACTGACAGTGATTAGGCTGGAAGTGTCGATGACAGAAGGAGCACATCACGATATGTCAGCCATTTGGGTTCCAGAGCCATTTCATGGGCCTCCAAGTAAAAACCAATAGTGTCACTGCCAACAACAGAAGTTGAATATGTCAGAGAAACAACAACAGTGTGTCATGTAGTTTGGATGAGAAGGATGTTGAGGGATCTTCGTCATGACCAAGAGGGAATGAAAACTATTTTCTGTGACAACACCTCAGGAATTGCATTGTCAAAAGATTCCATCTTTCACAAGAGGACCAAGCATATTGGTGCTAAATATCATTTTATCAAAGAGTTGATTAACAATAATGAAATTGTGTTGCAGCATTACAGGTCACATGAACAATTTGCTGGTATTTTCACAAAGCCATTGGCACACGAAAGTTTTGTTTATCTCAGAAACTCTTAGGGAATTATCAATGGCGGAAATTGTATTTAAGGGGGAGTGTTGGAAATATTAATCCCAACCACAACCTTAAACACCCTGACAAAAACCATACTTGTTAGAGGTATTTTTGCATGTTGCACCTCTGTTTGAAGATGGAAGGACCAAACCTAGAACAAAACACCACGTAAACCATTCCTCAACACAGAAAATAATTTAAAGCATTTAATATATTTTGGTAATTAGTTGTGAGAAAGCATTCATTCCGCGATTATTTCCCATACTCCGCAGACACCTGCGCGATTTCCACACTCAACAACAACAACAACAACACATTAATTATTTTACTCTGTCATGTATTAATGTGTGTTGAGATAAATATGTATGTAAAAATAATTTTGCATGCAAGAGAGAAAGAAAGCGAGAGTCTCTGACGAGAAAATGGTGGAGCAAATTTTGGTAGGCGCGTGAAAAACAACAGTTACTATGTTTTACTATGTTATTCTACACACTGTAATACCTTTGTTTTACTTAGTGAATGAGACACAATCTCATGTGAATGTATTTTCATGATTCAGAATTAAATCCTAAATTATTATTGTGTTTTTCTAATCTTACCATGTTCTACTTTGTTTCTTTTTACAATGAGTAAATACTATGTTTTAAGTCTTTGTATAGTTATAGATGCACGTAAATCTAGCTGCGCGAAAGCTAGGTACGCAAAATCGAGCTGTGCGAAATCAGCGTCACTAAAGACACCCCTCTGCTGTTAGAATTTTCTGTAAATTCCATAACAGGCAGACAAAAAAAAATGCTCTGTTTTAACACTCTGTTTTTGACTCAGGAGAATAGAAAATCACTTGCTGGAAATGGTGTTTCAGCAAAGCAGTTTGGTGTTGCAGCAACGTAGTCTGGTGTTGTGGCAACACTATTATAATTTCTGATAATTCAAAAACAAAACTGATAATTGCATAGCGGAAATAATAAAAAAAACGTTTGTGGAATACGGTGTTACAACAACGTGAAACTAGTGTAACAACAACGCAGTTTCGTCTGTTGTTGTTCTTGGTGTTGCAGCAACGTAATTTCGTTAGTTGTTGATCTTGGTGTTGCAGCAACGTGTTTTGACGTCAAGTCACTTTTTGAGTTACGGTGTAACAACAACGTCCAACAGTTGACGCTTGGTGTAACAACAACGTGCAATGGTTGACGTCAAGTCACTTTTAGACTTATGGTGTAATAACAACGTGTTTTGACGCTTGGTGTAACAGCAACGCAAAATTAACGTGTATTCATAAACAATAAACAAGCTGATACAGTAAACCAACTGATACAAGAGGAACACTTCAGTTCCACAAACCAATTTTCTTTATCTCAGAAAATTGCAGGTTCAACACTGATGTGCGTTTACAGAAGAGAATCATTATTGTTCTTCTAACCTTCTCTCTTAAAAAACAGAACTGTTGTTCATTACATTTATAGGAAAAAACATATCTGAGTTTAAACAATAAAATAATCAAAATATCTTCTAACGCTTATCTGCGTATTTAATGCAGCAAGCGGTGATGCCTTTCTCAAGAAATCAAGTCGGCGGTTGCAGGGGAATTCAATTCTGTGAATTTAATGCTCATCAATGTGCAAAATATCAGGCGTGACTTTGCGGCATCGAACAACCTGAAATATCTACAGAAATCAGATTTCTGTCCAGCTGTTATTGTTGTAGTTTGATAATTAAATTCCAACACTCCCCCTTAATTTCAACTGCTGCATACCCAGACATTTCCTAAAATGATCAAAACTTTTCTTTGCTAATGGTTTTTTCAAGATATCAGCTAGCTGATCCTTTGTTCTGCAGTGTTGTAAAACAATCTCACCATTGTTAACCAATTCACGTATGAAGTGAAATTTAGTATCTATGTGCTTTGTTCTTTTATGAAAAACAGAGTTTTTAGACAATGTTATTGCTGAGCTATTGTCACAGTAAATGGTTGTGCCATTTTCCTGTTCATGACACAAATCTCTGAGAACTCTTCTCAGCCACACTGCTTGGCATGCTGCTGCTGTTGCTGCCACGTACTCCTTTACTGTTGACAAAGACACAACTGGTTGCTTCTTGGAAGCCCATGAGATGGCTCCCGATCCCATATGAAACACATATCCTGATGTGCTTTTCCTATCATCAACACTTCCAGCCCAATCACTGTCCATGTAACCTATCAATATGAAACTTTCAAAAGAGGAGTATAAAATACCAAACCCCTTCGTTCCATTCACATACCTTAGAATCCTCTTGGCTACCTGCCAATGAGTCTCTTTCGGTCTTTCCATAAATCTGGAGATTAAACTCACAGCATGTATAATGTCCAGCCTAGTTGCAGTCAAGTACATAAGGCTGCCAACTATGCTTTTGTACAAATTTGGATCAAAATCCTTGTTGCTGTCTTCTTTGGTCAATTTCAGCCCCATTACAGTTGGAGTCACAGCTGCCTTGCTGTTCTGCATGTTAAAT